>JBCEWC010000224.1:0-67933 GCA_038996855.1 Solanum aculeatissimum
CAGCCAATAAGAGGGTGAAAGGGCGAACTGACAGGCCAAGGCATAGACAATACCTGAGTATGTAGAGGCCCTCTAGACGGGTCGTCACAAAGAAGCGGTAAATTACAAGGATAATTTTACCAAAACATCATTTCAATATAACAAATACAATATTTTGAAAAATATAATAAAGAAATTACTATAATTAATTATTAGGATAAATTAGGAACAAAAAGTATAAAATTATTTCTTGATTTTGTAAAATGGATAAATATTATTAATATAGTGAATAAATATTGTTAGACTAAAGGAGTATTTATAAAAAATCACTACAGATAAATTGAAACGGAGAACTTATTATATTTCCTCCATTCCTTTTTAGTTGTCACCGTTTTTTTTTAATAGTCAAACAATATAAACTTTAACTAATATTTTTAGAACTATTTTTTCATCATATTGACATACAAAAAAAAAGTACAATTTATAGTTCTTTCATATAGTTTTTGAATCTACTTTTTTAATTTTAAAAGTTAATCAAATTAACTTTCGAAAAACACAACACGATCAGTGGTCGATCCAAGATTTCAATTAAGAGGGTTCAAAATCTAAAAAAGCAAACATAGCCAAAAGGGGTTCGATATCTACTATGTATACATAAAAAATACTTCTAACAATATATAAATAGTATAATTTTTCATCAAAGAGGATTCAGATGAACCCCATAGCAATAAGCTGACTCCGCCCCTCGACATGATGACTAAAATATACATTCACAAGGGATTAGAAGAAGGTCCGAAGCGAATAGGAAGTCGACACGTGTTGAGGGTTAATGAATAATACCAATTATGGTGCGTGAGAATTAATGTTGTACAAGTGTGATACAATTTATGGATGAAAAAGAGAAATTGTAAAAATCATGTTGGCTTAGTGTGCAACTTCACCTTCATGTGTCTTTTTTTTTTCTTTTTTTTTTAAATTTAATTTTCTTCTGTAGTTTCATGAGAAAATGAGTGAGATTTGACTTTCAACACACTCCAAAATTACTTATTATTCCATTGAAAATTGCATGCCATTTATATAAACTTAATTTAAAGTGATCATAATTTCCTCCCTAAAGGTCAATTCATTTTGTCATCCTTTACACAATTATTTTTAGCTTTTATGTCCCTTTTTTTTCGGAACTGCTATAACCTCTATCACAATCTCTGTCCTTCGAGTGACACTTCATGGTGAGCACTTTGTGTACTCTGGATAAACTCTCACACTGTGCAATCGCTCATAAATCACATAGGAGATGTAAACTATACTAGGTGAACCCCGTGCAACGAGATAGATTTAAGAAGACATTAGGGAAGTTCTAAACTGTAACTTCCCTCATGGAAGCCTCCCCTCAAACCAACTCAACCACATCCGAAAGTGCCTCCGCCTATTATTTGTTCCAAGTCTTCGTGGAGGTTTAAGAGTTTGTTTGGATGAACTTATAATTTTTGGCTTATAAATCAAAAAGTATAAATTAAGAATCAACTTTTTGCTCATATTCATCCTGTATATTTAAAAATACTTCGTTCGTTCATCTTTATTTGTCCCTTATTGGCTTGACATAAGGATTAAGAAATAGTAAATGATAGTGTAATTTTACCAAATCAACCTATGAATATAATAAATAAAATGTCTTGAAAAATGTAATAGAAAAATTACTATAATTAATGATAAGGGTAAATTAGGAACGTTGTGTAAAATCGTCTCTTGATTTCATAAACTGAACAAGTATTGTTAGACATTCAAAATAGTGTAGTGGACAAGTAAAGATGAACGGAGAGAGTAAGTACTTAAAAACACTTTTCAATTCCACTCAAACACCATAAAATTTCTTTTAAACTATTTTTACTTAAAAACACTTAAAATAAACCAGTTCAAATCGACCAACGAACAACATATTTCACTCAATAGCTTATTAATAAATTTAAAGTAACAATAACACTTTATCCTCAATCTAATTGCATAAACATCCTTTTCACTTATGTCAAGTAAATGTACAATTTATTTTTATTTTTTTTGGTAAATAAAAAAGGAATGTATAATTGAAAATTGGTTTAATTGAATAGATAATCCAGCTGGATATCATAATTATTATTTTCATAATGTATTAATGTCTTTTTCCACACGAGGGGCATATAATCCATGCAATATATATTATTTAGTATATAGTTTAATTTCAAGAAATATTTTCTTATGGAAAAAAAAAAAGGAAAAAAATAAAGATCTATTAATCTTTTTTTAATTTCGAATAAATAATTAAAGAATTTGAAGAAAGAAAAAATTATATAACATATTAAATAAATATTCAAAGATGCATCAAGAAATTAAAATCGTAACAATTACAATACTAAGTATCTTGTAAAGATGATTTTAATAAATTAATATAATGAAGCATAAATAAATTATTAAAAAGATTAAGTGCATATTCCCCTTTTAAAAAAGAAAAAAATCTAATAGAATAAACTTTATTTTTTTATTATTATAATTATTTCTAAAGTTCCAATTCTCCTTTTTCCTATAATCTCCTATGTTTCTTTCATCTTTCTTAATCAGATATTTCGAATTTGAATTAAATTTTAAAATCGTATTTGTTAATATACTCCCAAAAAGTTAAAAATAAAAAAGGTGTCGAGATTTTTCATTAAAAAAGTAAAATAAAAATTATGAATGGACTTAATGTATAAAAAATTATTTAAATTTAACCTTATTCCACTAATTAAATTATCATTAATGTTAATTTTCATGTTAAAATGCCTCTCCTTTGAGCTATTGGCCCTAATTAACCTTTGCAACAAATAATGTTTATTTTTTTAAATATGAATTATCTTTAATTAATCATAAAGGACAATTACGGTCTAATAGATGGATGGAGGAATATTTTTTTTAGCTCTAAAATTAACATTTATAAGAAGGAGGACAAATTTGAACCATTTTAAGTACGTTAAGATATATTTTCTTTTAAATTCTTTTTTGAAGAAATAAAGGAAAATCCTATAATAAAGAAAAAAAAGTGGAACAAAAGGGTCGGAGAATCTTAGTTCAATAGATTGACTATTTAAATTTTTACCTTATAAGTGAAAAAACAATTCTCGACCTTATATTCCCTCTGTTCACTTTTTGAGATCAACTTGATTAAACTTTAAAGCTAAATTAAAGTAGTTAAATTTAATATTTAAAATCTAAAATTAAGATGGTTGAGAACTATACAAAAAATGGTATAAGTTGTAATCTGTCTCATATTAATATAATGAAAAAATACATCTTAAAATATTGGTCAAAATTCATATAGTTTGACTTCAATAAGTAAAAAAGAACGGAGACAATAATTCTCTTCCTCGTTTCCACTCGTTATAACCTAAGTTGCACCAGATTTTTCACTTTTAATATCGCACCTATGTCAAATTCTCCAAAAATATACTACTTTTGACGAATTTGATACGCACCTACTAACACATTTGAAGAGTCCGAATCCGAGCAACGTAGGCCGTAACTCTATTTATTTATTTATTAATATTTTTTTTAAAAAAAAAGGACATAAAGGCCCACCAAACATTTTAGATAAGATGAGCCAATAAGAATACACATAAATGGGTCCCACAAAATAAATGGACCCACACGCCAACGCGTGGAGGAACAGAACCCAAGAAATAAAAAAAATAATTATAAAATAAAATTGGGTCAAAATAGAAGCCGTTATTTTATTTATTTTATTTTTATTTTTCCTCCAAAACACCTACTTTGTTCTCTAAAAGGTTTTCATGTTGGCCCTACCAATAATCCCTCCTCCCTATAAACATTATCTTCCCTAAAAAAATTCCAAAATATTTACTCGTATCAAGTGTTTATATCGATTAAGATAATATATTTCGTAGAGATGATTATAGTTATGTATAAAAATATATCATTATTGAGATGATAATCTTCGAAAATAACAGGTCTGTGTATATTTTGCTCTCTTCAGATCTCACCTTTAGAATTCTGATAATGATAAAGTCGAATTAATACAATATGATTTACTAAGGATAAAAATTTAAACAAATAATTTTGAATTATAATAGAAAAAAGTTGGAATTTTTCTATATTTATCTTAGTGTAAATATCTAAGGTGAGTAAATCATCTTTTATTAAATTTTATCTATTTCACCAAGAAGGAACAAAGATAATATAAAAAAACCCTTAGTGATCTCTTTTTTCTTTGTGAAAGGATTAAAAAATAAAAAGAAGTAAAATTTTCAATTACTTGAGGAGATTAAGATTTTCTTAAGTGGAATTGTTAATCATAAAAATTAATGAAAATATTCTCAAAAAATAATTTAAATACAAATAACAATAACACCTTCAATATAATTTTATAGACATAATCTGGAGATGATAGAAGATACGCAAATTTTCCTTTTACTTTTATTAAATAGACAATTATTTTTAATAAACTATCAGCTCGATTAAATTATTTCCAGAAACGAGAGTCTTTTGAAAACAGTCTCTCTATCTCTATGAATTAGTCGTAAGATCTACGTATATTTTACCCTCCCTAGACCTCACTTATGAAATTTCACTGAGTATTTTATTATTATTGTTATCAGCTCGATTAAATAAATTTTAAAATAAAAACATAAATTAATTTCTAAAATCCTATATACAAATTCAAAGCACCACCTTTTAAGGTCCCTTTCACAGTGCGGCAAAAAAGAAAGAAAGAAAAATAATTCAAAATTAATTAATTAGATATAACCTATGATTCCTAGTCCATATAATTTTATTTTTATCAAGAGTCAAAAAGTTTAACCATAAGCATATACTATCAAAGGCAAAAATGAAAATAAAAGAAAATAATTATTAAAAAAATCCTTAGATGGAATGTGTGTATCATTCCCATCATTACCCACCTTTATCTTTTATTTTGACCAAACAGTTTATTACATTAAATATTCCACAACTGTCCATCATTATGTATAATTCCAGTAAGAATTCTCGATCATAAGGATTTATTATACGCAGTCTTATCTTGTATTTCTGTAAGAGGCTGCTGTTTTTAAGACTTGAACTCGTGACCTCTTGATCACATGATAACAGTTTTATCAATTACTCCAAGACTCCCTTTCAAACTTATAAAAACAATTTAAAAAAATTAACGATTATATCATAAATACAAAATTTAAAATTATAATTTCTTTGAATTTGTAATGAATATATCATAAATACAAAATTTAAATAAAGCTATTAAATTTTATGAAATTCGTAACTAAAGAGATGGCTTCACAGTCCGTCTTATTTTCATACATGCATAATTTGAGCACCCAAGGATATAATTTTATAGCCAAATAAAGTACATTGAGAATCATGAGGTTTCAGATTCAACTTCTAGTAGTTTATATTATTTATTTTTCTTCCCAATTGAGGGTGAGCCCTGAGCCTCGTTCAGTTCCACTTCTCATTTTGACTTCGATAAGAGATTTTGTAGTTCTTTCATGGGCTGTAACTCATGCTCGTGGAATAATGACCAGACTTGGTGGAATTTGAGATTTTCAAGGGTTCAATGTACGAGTTAACAGACGGCCCATGCCTTGACTTACGAGTCATAAGTCGAGGACATGAGGCAATTTTTGAGGATTCAAAATGTTACCAGACGATACCCCTTACCCACCACCTTTCCCTCAGAGACTCAAGACGAAGGAGGAGGAAGGTAAGTTTAAGCATTTCATCTCCATGTTGAGGCAACTCACTGTCAACATTCTCCTCATTGAGGCATTGGAAAGAATGCTCGGGTATGCCCAAATTCATGAAGGACCTAGTGACAAAGAAGAGGACGGTGTAGCATTAGCGGAAAAAAAAAATTAGGTGTGTAATTTATTCTTTCCACCTTCATTTCTAAGAATTACTCGATGTCTATCCTGATAAAAAATTGCATACATTATGTTGAATTAATTGAGATATTCACAAGTTAACTAATCAAGACATACCGATCATCTCGAAAAAATTATACACACATAATAAAGGCTTATTATTATTTATTTATTTTACTTATTTATCTAAGTCCACTGTCCACATGCACAAGTCCTATAGTCCTAATTTATAAAAGTGTGAAACTAGGGAAAAAAATGTATTGTGGATAAATCAACATTTTCATACTAGCCTTGTTGGATTCATTATATATTATTCCACTTGTTTGGTATAAGAGTCCAAAACAAATCTTTAGTTCAAGATTTGCAACCTAAATACTATATTTCTTTAATTTGTTAGGGAATTTTTTTTAATTTAAATTATACTAATTATAAGGATTAATTACAAATTCTTAATTTATATTGTAATTGAAAAGTCTTGATTATGCAAATGTTTGATCTTGTGAATGAGATATTATTTCTAGATGATCATGATCTTGCCATGTTTTAAGTTGGCATGAATATTTAATTAATTGTGTATTAAATGTGCAAAGTAGCTTGTGTAGAGTATGGTAATCACTCCTCTCAAAAAATTATTATACAAAATATTTATTAAAAAATAAAATTGTGCTTCCAACATTTCAAAATCCACTAATAAGCCAAAAGAAAATGTGAAGAAATGTTTGATAAAAACTGTCATTTAAAACAAAAGGGCAAGTTCAGCGCACTAAAGTTCCCGCTATGCACTGAATTCCCTGACCACAAGGGTCATGGATCTATTGTACACAACATTACACTACTATTTCTATCAGAAGTTGTTTTCAAGGCGTGAACTTGTGACCTCCTGGTCACATGACAACAACTTTATCAATTATTTCAACACTTCCCTGCAAACACAATTTACCTTTTTTTTTTCTTAATCAACATTATGCAAAAACACAAAAACCAAAAAAAAGAACTTTTGAATGTCCATAAGATAGACACAAAAAAAAATTGTCAAAAATGTGATACTGCTTTTAATTAATGTGTTCACTTTCTTCATTTTATTTTATTTTTGCATAGGAAGGAGATTCATTGTAGCCCCCATTAGGCCCCAAGTTGAATCCTTTAGTTCACATTCCCTCATTGCTTTTAAAAATAGTAAAAAGAAAATTAATAAAAATTTGCCCTCTTGTACTAAGAATCTTGTAGTAACAAGTATAAGTAGTAAGATTATATTTGTGATTTATATCCACTAACCAAAATCCCTCCCTTTTTTCCCTTCTCTTTTTCTTTTTTGGCCTTTTGTGTTTTTTCTCCACAAACATTTTGCCTCTCTTAGAGTGAGATAATAATTAATAAAGATAAAGTAGCAATAGTACTAGTACTACTTACTACTACTATAGTAGCATCATAAAAAAAGCAAACTAAACTAAAGTTTATATAAGTAAGTCTCAAGAACCCTCAAATTTCTTTTTTATGTACCCTCTTTTGTTTTAAGCTCTTTCAAGCCAAACACACTTACAAGAAAGAGAAAAGAAAAAAAAATGGAAGATCAATGTAGCCCTCTTAGTTGGCCTTATAACTACTTCCTTGAAGAGGTAAATTTTTTTAACTAACTTTCTTGTTTCTTGAATTTTGTCAACTAACATTCTTGTTCTTGTTCATGTTCATGTCATATGTTGCTCGACTCTCCAAAAGTGATGCCAATGTACTACTTTTGGAGAATCTGACACGTGCTTGTCATCATTTTTGAAGAGTTTCGAGCAACATAGCTTAAAACCCCTTAAAACGACCTTGTTTTTTGTTTGTGAGTAATGTGGGGTTTGGAATTTTGATAGGGGATAGAAGAATTGAAGCATTCTTTGGTGTACACAACATTGGAATTGGAGAACACTGTGATTTCAGCCCATGAGGAACTTGCAAGAAAAGATGAGGAGATTTTGCAACTCAAGGATCTATTGACTAGAGTTATGAAAGAAAGAGATGAAGCAAAAGGCAAATGCCATAGGCTTGGAATGGAGAAACTTTTACTCCAACAACAACAAGTACAATTACAATTCCAATTTAAGAAACAAAACCAAACTAATGTTGTTATAGAAAGTGCACCTATTTCTAGTGGCACAACAATTAGTCATGATAATCAAGAACATGACCAAATCTTAAAAGGGGTAGTTGACTCTAACCACCAAAACAACAACATTTGTATACTTTCTAACTCCTCAGATTGTGATGAAAACAATGTTGTTTCTCCTCCCTTAATAGTCCAAGATTTAATGGACAATGTTGTTGTCAAGAAGCCATTGCCAGAGAAAGGGAAATTCTTGCAAGCTGTGATGGAAGCAGGACCATTACTTCAAACACTTTTATTAGCAGGTCCACTTCCTCAATGGCAACATCCACCACCACAACTCAACTCAATCGACATCCCTCCGGTCACTATTACCTCCCCTACTCCGCGTTTACTACATCAGGACTCTGCCCTGAGTAGTAGCACCGGGGTCTCCCCCGGTGCTAGAACATGTTTTGGACAAAAGAGGGATTTTGTTGCTGCTGGTTTTAACACTGTTGAAGGCATTGATACTACTTCAAAGTATCAAAAAGTTGTTCACCAGTCATCATTGACCAACATGTAGTGTTTTTCCTTATTTTCCCACCTCTATAATTACCTCACTTTAGCTAGTAAGTAGTATTTTTGTTTTCCCTTTTGAAATTCACTTACTCGACTAATTTGGATTCGAGCTGTGTAGGGTCCACCTGAAGGCAGAGGAATTTCATCCATCTCGCCACGACCCATCCTTTTCATATGAAAAAAGGAGGTAAAATTTACTAAGCATGGAAATGGATGGATGCCATTTCCCATCCAATTAGGATCTTTGTAAAATTAGTTGGTTTGCCTTAGAAACTAAGCAATCTTCTTAATTATTAGCTAACCAAGATTTAGAGGATTTTGACAAAAGGCCTAATTATGATTGGCCTTTTACTTAGTTGGGGTTTTTCTCAAGATCAATATCTCACTATAAAGGTGTTGGATTCTTGATCATCACTTGGTGCTTTGTTTTTAAGCCCTTTGATTTGAATGAAGAGAGGAGTTTGATCTTTGATTTTTAATTATTTCCCCATGTAATATCAATTAATTGGGGATTTTTTATTTTTTATTTTTACTATATGTATACTTTTGCTATCTTTTTCTCTTGGTCTATTTTTGCATAAAAATATTATGCAAGGTGTATCTTGAGAGATTATGATGTTGTAGACTTGTTTGTCATCATTGAGAAGATGATTTAGTTTAATGAAGGCTTTAATTTGTTTTCCTTTTTTATGTCACATCCATTAATTTTCTAAGTTCTTTTAATTACAATTAATTTAATTTAATTAAAAAGATTCCAAATGATCCTACTTTCTATAAGGTGTACCTACCATACATGGTTTATGTCTGCCATTAAAATGACATCTATAGTTGAAGTTACTTTACTTTCACTTTCATGCAATTATAATTAAAAAGGAAATTGAATTACTTTTATTTCATTGGCAAATTAAAAGAATCCTAGGAAAAAAAAGAAGAAATATCCATTTAAATTTCCCTCTTTTTTTTTTTCCATTCATTTTGGAGGGAGATTAAAGTAAGAAATAATTTTGTTGGATGGACCAAAAGTATAGTTAGTTGAACTAGTTTGTGAATATGGTAACAAAACATTGAAATTTTTATTATTTGTGATGGTTACACAAAGGTCATTCTCATTGTTTGATTTAAACCACTCAATTAAATGAAATAAGTCAATAGATAATGGAAAACAAAATTAAAATTAAAATAAAAGTAAAATTTATATGTTGCTTTCATTGAATTGTTCATTTTCATGCTTAGCACATGATTTATCTTTAATATTATTGGTGATTAGAAAAGTTTTTCTCCCCCTTTTTCTCTTTCTTGCCCTCGTTTTGGGCTAAGCCGAAGGGAGAAAAGGCTTTTAAGTTTCAAAATGATTACAAATGTAAGGTTCAGTTTGCTAGTGATATTGTTCGTTTTAGACCTAGACCTGCACAACTTTAAAAGATGTAACTAGTTGTTAAGACTTGTTTACTTATATACCCAACATCTCTCTTGTATTTTGTTGATGTTGGACTTCTATCTAAAGATGAGTTATTATTCACGCCTCCTCTATGGACTCAGCATTCTCGTTGAGATTTGCCCCAGCGTATGGGATTTGCCTAGACTCATCACTGAGATTTGTCTAGCCTTACCGGAATTTGCCTAAACTCAATTGAACTCTAGCCCACATCAACAAGGCTGACACAAGAGTGACTCTAATACCTTATGTAATGGTTCAACCCACTAGCAATATTGTCTGTTTTAGGCCTGAACCCACACAGCTTTAAAACGCGTCATTAGTAGGTAAGACATGCTTACTTATATACCTAACATCTCTGTCGACATGGGAGTACTATCTAAAGATTGGACTGTTTTAACTACAGTAATTGTTTACACCTTAATTAAATATTTAATGTCTTATTAAAGTAAAATGTGATTTTTTAAAATCTTTTCTCTATCATTTTAATTAAGTAGAGTTAATTAGGCTTGGATAATTAACAATTTACTCTCTTGGTCCTGCAATCCTTGTTCTTCAACTGTTCTTTTGTCTTGGGCCTTCTGATCCATGGGCTTCTTTCTGTTTGGGCCTTCAAATTTAACATGAACTTCTTAATGGAAAAACTACTTAACTACACAAATACTCTTATCATAAATACTAGTTAAGTATCGTCTCACTAATTAATAATTTTATATCGAAATTCAAGTTAAATACACTACTCCTTTAGATTTCAAGTCAGATACACTCATCAAAGATACCATATACATGTATTATTGATACCAAATACAGAGACGAGTGACAGAGGTGAGAGGAGAAAGGCAAATGAGATAGTTGATAGGCGAGCGAGAGAGTCAGTGTATCATAAATACATCAGAATCATGTTTGAATATAGTATATCTAAAACAAATTACACCTATTTTAACTAGCAAAAGCAAGGGAGTTGTCTTTTGGGTCGAGTTCGTCGCATCGGGCTTACCTAGTGCGGGTTATATCTTTTGTGTGGTTTGCGAGCTATTGTACAAAAGTAAAGGTTTTACTCTGTGCACACCCAAAGAATAATGAATGTGAATTTTTTCCTTCTTATGAGAAAAACTGACTCGTATGTATGTCAATGGCATTAGATATAAATATTTAGGAAAGTAAATGTTGTATGAAAGATAATTTCAAAAATTAAAAAGAAGACACGTAATTAGGCCCTAGTAGGATTTGTATTGTTTGCTCAAAAAATTGCATAATTTATCATTTAAATGGGTGATCTTTAATTTTCACTCTTAAAATCAAACTCATATCATAACTTATTGAATATTATAAATTCATGTTCCATAAAAAAAATTAAGTATTTAATTTAAAAGATAAAAATTAAAAACCAGCACATTGAAAGGAAATGTTTGGACAAAACTAATTATAATTACTGATACATCTTTTATTAAGTAAAAAAAAAATCTTTAATTCCAATTACATTTTCTTTTTCATTTCTAAACAATGTAATTAAGATCCACTTTTTATTCCTTAATTTTCTCAAAACTACAAAAAAAATTACCTTAATCTCCATAATTACCTTTAATTAACAGTTTCCTCTAATTAACCATTTTCCCCCTTCCAATACAATATCAATGTCCGACGAAACCACCGCTGCCGCTGCCGCTGCCGTCACCACGGCGGCCGGCGACCAAGAAACAGACTCCTCCGCCACCGCAAACAAACCACACATCCGATGGTCCGATTCCTACACAAAAGCTCACGACGCAATTCAATCGTTAGCTTCCATTCTCCCTTCCGTTCCTCCTTCACTTTCTTCCTCCGAAACTCCGGCCGTTTGCCTCCTCCGTGACACCGAAACCGCCGCACAAATCTCCAAACTCCTCCGTCAACCCGATTCCGGCGCCGGAGACGACAATCTCTGCCGATGGCTTTACGATACATTCCAATCCAACGAACCCGAACTCCACCTCGTCGTCCTCCGATTTTTACCCGTAATCGCCGGAGTTTATCTCTCTAAAGTCAATCTCCATAAACCATTAGCCGGATTCGAAGCTGTTCTATTAGCATTATACTCACACGAAACTTCCACACGCAATTCCCAATCAATCACTGTTAACATTCCAGATCTATCACATTCCAGCATTTACCACGAAACAAACAAAGCAGCTAAAAACTCCGCAACAGAGCTCAATCTCGCCGTACTTTCCCCAACCTTAGAACCTTACGGAGCCATTAGATCAATGAAACGAGCTCGAATCATCGGGGTTGCGTTAGAGCTGTATTACAGCAAAATCCCCCAAATCCCAGTTGAATCTAAACTCGAATTCTGCGAATTCTGCAGGATTTGGTCGTCTGGCCAAATGGGTGTCGGCGAAAACGAGGATATGAAAAGGAGGATTCATCTGCCATGGGACCTGCTTCAGCCATCATTGAGGATTTTGGGGCATTGTTTAATGGGTCATAAAAAAGATGAGAAATTGTACGAAAGTGCAATTGGGGCAATTGGGTGTTTGTATGAAAGATCTTTACATGATTTGAATACGAAAGCGATGTTAGCTACTGGTAGTCTTCTTCAGCTTGTGAAATTGGGGTCGGAATCTGAAGAAGTTGATTATACAGAGATTACAGAGACGAACACCATTACTCTTTGAAAGAGAAGATATATTATGTTTATACTTTGCATGCAGCCATATTTCTGCATGTTTTTTTTTTGTCTTTTTATGAGACTTTTTTTTTATTAAATGTATACAATTTGGTATTGTTTTAATTTTATTGTAAGAATTACGAACTTGTCATAAATTATTAGTTTTGTTTATTGACCAATTGAAGTATAATATATTTATTTGACGATTTGAACTAAAATATTTTCCTGATCTGCCACATGACATAACTAGTGGTATCAAATTCATGTAAGAGCAGGAGGATCTTAATAAAAAAGTTAAAAAAAGTGTTGAAAGCACCTCTAACTTGGCGAGAATTCAAGAGTGTGTTTCAATTATATTGCAAGATCGATGATGTATTTAAATTCAGTTAGTTAAGTAAAGCGTGTTTTTAAGACTGCCAATAGTTCAAGGAAGAAATTGATAATTCGCCCCAAATCTAAAAATATTTTTAATACTTCTCTCGTTACTAAATTTGAGAAAATATATCCAAATTAATACCTTAATTAAGGCTTGAGGTGATATCAGAACAAAAGTCAAATAGTGTCACAAAATCAAAATAATATAAAACAAGAATAATAAAAGATGAATAATAGAAATAAAGAGACAAGAGAGGAGGGTTTTCCTTGTTCCTTTCCAATAAGCATGTTCAAGTTTATGAAGCAGTGAGAGTTAAATAATAAAATAGTGGACATCAAATTATGTAATACGTTCCGTTCGAGTCTTGAGTATGAAAAAAAATCTTGATAGGAAGTATTTTCTCTCGAATAAGGCCCTATCCAAATTCTAATGTCAGTTCAGATTAATCGAACTTCAATACAGTATGACATTATCCTTTGTGATATCTTGTAACAAATTCCTTCACGAGAAGAAAAGTATGCACATTCTTTGGAACAATTTGAAGTACCAATGTACACAACTAGGAATAATGTACTGAAATATGTATAAGTGAAAGCAAATAATTCCATTAAGAATTTAAGATGATTTGGGTTTGCCCAAAATGATAGCTCAAATTAGCCACCATTTGAACTGTTAACTAAAAATAATCATCTTATGCGTATGTATTTAAAATTTGGCCACCATTTAAAATATAACTAAAATTAATCACATGAATTTTTTTTTAAGGTAAAGTGTAGTTATGTTTTATTCCTAACTCATAGTGGTAAAAAAGTGCATCAATTAAAGTAGATATAAAAAGGAAAAATAAAATAAAAAGTAATAAAAGAACAGGATAATTTCAAATATATATAATAAACTAATTAATTTAAAATATATATAGCTATATTTTATTTACATAAAAAATAATTAAAAATTATACCAAAATATATAGTGACTATACTATATAGCTTACCAAAAATCATAGAAAATATACTGACTATACAATATAGAATATTTATACATAAGTTATACACTGAATATACATTATAATACACTCAAAACTGAATATATCTTGACTATAGATGAATATACATCGACTATACATATCAATACAGTAAATCATCACTTTTTATATATTATTTTGATCGAAAAGAAAGTAGTGCATTAAAAGTAGATTAAGCAAAACCATTGGGGCCAAAATGGAAGTGTTTCCATAGTATTGGGCTGATAATAAAAATAAATCAAAAGCACCCCCAAAAATATCAGGAAAAAAAAAAGTCCCAATCTAAAAAAGGAGCGAAACTCAACGAAATACTGAAAAGAGTCAGAAATTTCAGCAACTGTTATTCAAATGTCTGCTTTACTTTGCTCCGCTCCTTTTTCCGCCATTTTTGCTCCTTTCGAGTTTACTCGCTTCCTTCTTCCAGCTCACTCGAGGACGCAATTGAGTTCCTTGACTCGGCAACGATCCGGTTTCAAATCGAGAACTTCTCGTCCCTTAAATCTCCGAAGCTGCTCAACAATGTCGCTTCAGGACCAATCTGAAAAGCCTTCGTGTTCTCAGGTATTGCAACTAATGGAAATTTTGCTGATATTTCTATTTATTGCACATTTTATTCCGCGTAAAATAATACATGATTGTTTTATTAGCAATGCAATGTTTTAAACTTGAATCGAAATGTCATAATAGGGGAGTACATGAATAAACTTGAATGACTTTATGAGATAAGTATCATTAGTTGATTGATTTAGTGTTATTAAACAAAATTGAGATAATTGTCATTAACTGAGTGACTTTTGTGTTACAAAACAAAGTTGAGTGAGTTTCTTAGGTAAAAATTGTTAGTTAAGTGACTATTTGAGAAATTAACTCTATAATTGTGATGATGAGTTTTGCGTGGGGACTATTATCAGTACTCCCTGTCCCAATTTATGTATATTGTTTGACTGGGCACACAGTTTAAGTGCGAATGGAAGAGTTTTGAAATTTGTGGTTTAAAATAAGTTAGAGATATTTGTGTATAAATAAACCATCTCATTAAGGTAAAACAAGAAGTTTTGAGTTAAATTATTACTAAATATAGAACTATGTTATTCTTTTTGGGATTGACTGAAAATGAAGAGTGTCACATAAATTGGGATGGAGGAAGTACTTTTTCTATATCTGAAACTGTAAGAGTCCTTAGGGGTCGTTTGGTAGCTAGTTTGGAGGTGAGTTATGCAGGTATTTAATTCTTCATTAATTTGGTTAGGAGGTAAATTATTTAGGTATAAAATTAAAACTGTATTTGGTTTGCAATTTAGTGCTTATTTTTTCATGGTTGCAGGATAGTCTGTTCTACAGTAGAGCATTTTGGGTTACCAAATCAATAATTGCTTGGAATGTGGGTGCTGGAGAGGGTGAATGTTACTTATATGCTAGTAGAAAGGCTGGATTATGTATTGCTGATGATGGAATTCAAGGTGTGTACACTAGATAGCGTCTCAGGTACTCCTTTTGATGATGATAGTCAGATCTGATCCTAAGCTTTTTCTGTACATAACAGGCCATGATGTGAAAGTCAAACTTGAACGGACAAATTATGGGCTTCCACAGCAGGTGAGTCACTGAGTCCATGATGGGATCTTTAGTTGTTGGAAGGAGTTTTTCTTCTGATTGATAAAAGATGGAGTAAATTTATGTGTGTTCTTTTGTTTCCTTACATCTTTTTCCTGATTTAGGTAATTGAAAATTTTCCTCATATTCGAGATTATGCAGTATTTGAAGTCCCTGCAACTCTGGACTTCCAAAGTTTAGTCAAGTGTCAATTAGCTATTGGAATCTCCAATTGTAAGTAGTTCCCCTGTTTTTTCCTCTCTATTTCTTGATGTAGTCTGAGATGGCACTTACTAGGAACCACACCTCCACATTTCTCTTTACATGAAATGATACTTTTCCATCTAATGCATAATACTGTGTAGCTCTCCATGCACCCTAGAAATTCAGATTTGATTTGTAAAAGCATTTCTCATTCATGTACTTAAGAAGATGACATTCAAATCTTGTGGTAGACCTCGTAGTTGACGAACTTGAGTTTCAGTTCTGTAGTGTGCTCATTATTCAAGGAAATCTTATTCATCCGGTGGTGATTATTGAAATATACTGCTGTTCTAAATTGTCAGTAGCAAACATAAACATTGAGCAGTCCTTTGCTGCTTCAACACTTCTACATTGTTCCTTTGTTTGTTTGTCTTGATTTGAGACTTCAGTACCTTTTTATTCTCTAGCTTAGCTGATTTCGAAGCCCCACTTTCTGTATCACACACTATGTAAGCATGTCTAATGTTTGGCAAAAATGGGTTTATGTTGGTTGTAGCTGATGGAAAATGTGCAAGTGCCACTGGATTGCAGTTACCTGGTATTCTCGATGAGTTATTCTCCTATACTGGGCCCCTTGGTGCTGTTTTTGCTACTGATGCCATCTCTCTCTACCTTTGGGCACCAACTGCTCAAGTGTGTTCTGTTCTTTTGTCTCGTAGTTTTTCCTGTTAATATTATGCTTTTGTTTGTATGAATATTTTTATTTACTGAGATTGAAGGATCTCACTAATCTGCACCTACCAAACCAGGCAGTGCAAGCTCTCATTTATGAGAGTCCATCAGGGTCTGACCCAGTAGAAATTGTTCAGCTCAAGGAGTTAGATGGTGTTTGGAGTGCTAAGGGGCCAAGGCATTGGGAGGGTTGCTACTATGTTTATGAAGTGTCTGTTTACCATCCTAGCGCCTTGCGGATTGAGAAATGTGTGAGCAATGATCCATATGCCAGAGGGTATGCTGATATGTTTTAATCACTTGCTCTCAAAGATATTGATTTTACTAATTGTAACTTGCTGCTTCTATAGTGCAATTATTACTGTGTCTAATATCTGCTCTTTACATTCACCTTGTTGCTTTTGTATGTGCAGTCTCTCTGCTGATGGCAAGCGGACATTATTAGTTGATCTTGATTCTGATGATGTAAAACCTGAAGGATGGGATAATCTACAAGACGAGAAGCCAAATCTCCTTTCCTTTTCTGATGTCAGCATCTATGAGCTGCATGTTAGAGATTTCAGGTGATAAGTGATCTTTCTATGTTGAATTCTTATTGGAAACATCTTACTGAATATTTATCAACAATCTTTCCTTGATGATAGTTATAATGAGTTGTAAGTGTATAATTATTAGTCAACATTTATTGAGATCCAGAAGCCCTGTGCATTTTATCTTCAAATTTCACTGCATCCCACCAGCATTACCTTTCCTTTTTGCTTCTACAACATGGCTTTGGCTATTTACTCATTTCCTTTAACATGTTTCAAGCAATTGACTTTACAAGAGAAGAAATTGTAATGCATAATTGCATATATAATCAAAATGCATTTTTGAGCACTACTGTAAAACACTTATCTTTTCCTGTGATTTTCACTTTGCCAGCGCCAATGACCCTACAGTGCCTCATGAATTACAGGGTGGTTATCTTGCTTTCACGTTGCAGGTAGCTTCACTTTTCTATTTGATTTGTTTTATATGGGTGTAAAGTTTTTGGGCCAGTTCAAGCTTTTAATCAGTAGTTGAATTGAGCAATGGTATTCATGTCTTCAATTGCTTCGTATCCCTTATTGAGTTTTGAGCTTTGTAGAAGGTAAACTTACACTGGATTACAATTCATAGGTATACTATGTGTGTTTATGGCATGAAATGCAATTTGAAGTGACAGGAAAAAGACTGCTGTAGTTTTATACCTGGTACCCTTGTAATGTGTGATGGATTGTGGTTCTAGAGGGGAAGACTATTGAGGTACATCTATTTGCTAAGTATTGAGGATATAATTTTGGAAAAAAGTATTTAGGAGCTTGGTGATGCAGCCAATGATGGATGTAGCTGGAGAGGAATGGGATTTAAATTGGTATACCACTCTGATGGTGTGTTTGAGTTTTGAAGTGAGGATGCACACACACACACAGATACACTTCTCCAAAAAGAAACGAATTCTTTCATTCTTGTTAATAAATCTCCTGAGAAACTTTCCATGAGAAATGATTAAGTCCTCACTTTCATGGGAAAGAATATTAGCTCCCTCATTCTTTTATTGAACCGGAAGGCCTTAGTTAACTAGGTTCCCTAATATTATATGGAATTATCTGTAAGAAGTATACATTCAAAACTAGTACTGTCTAATGTACTATTTGTGATAAGCCATTAATGAAAAATTTACCCAATTATAGCAAGAATTACGACAAAGGTTACTACTTCACCAGAGAGGCAGAGACAACTAAATCTAATGCGAAACCCGAAGACTCTGAACCTTGAAACCTGGGCTTGGTCTTATAAGTCATTGTCAACACTTTTTAGGAAAGAAAACTTGGGGAGTTCTTTAAACCAACAGTACATATAAATGTCTCATTTTGGGCTACGCCACCTAGCTTATCATAAAAGTTTGGCCCAATTTGGTAGCCCGTTGGTGCATTTTTGAGTCTTGACAACTAGTCTGGCGTCAGTTTACAAGTCAAACAAGTGTCACACCTTCGTTTGTTCATTTATTTCTGCATTATGCTTTATAGCAGCACTTTTATTCCCCATGTTGTTAGAGAGTATCCACGAACAGCTTTTAAGTGCTGTATTAGCTGTTTGGTTTTATGTTTTGCAAGCTTTTGAGTAGCGGATAATGGAAACATCTAATCCAGCACCCACCGTTGACACCATGCACAATGCATAGGAAAATTTCTAGCACATAAACACTGACCTTAGGTGACATTGAATATGTCCCATATGCGTGTGGCCCTGATCTCATTCTGCTTGAAGGACTCAGCTGGTGTCCAACATTTGAAAAGATTATCAAGTGCTGGTATCTCTCATGTCCATCTGCTGCCAACCTTTCAATTTGCTGGTGTCGAAGATGAGAAACATAAATGGAAGTATATAGGTAAAGCATTTCAACTTTTTTTCAGTTTGGAGAGGGGGTTCCCCATTTAAGTTTTTTTTTAGTACTTCCATAGTTCTCCTTTATTTTCAGCACAAATTATAAAATGAAGCTGAAGTTGCTAATTTGTATATAAACTAATAAAAGACCGAAACAAGGGATTTACTTCTCTCAAACCAGATCCACTGTTTTGTCACATGCTACCATGACAGGGTGGATAATTAACTAAAAAAGAAATATTCAAATTAGTTTAGTGTCACGTCTGTTCTAGATTTTATTGGAAGGTTGTTAATTGCCTTTTTGGGTTTTCCTCGGGATCTCATCTCATTCGTATTTGTTTCTTGGTCTTTCATGTGATGTCTTAATCAGATATGGAGATACTCAACTCTTTTCCACCCGATTCCGAGGAGCAGCAAGCTCTTATCACAGCCATCCAAAATGAAGATGGCTTTAATTGGGGGTGAGATACTGTGCCTAGAGTTTCAATTTGTATATAAGCTGATTGTAGTTTCCGGTCCAGTGCGTGAAATTGAATAGTTGGCTGCCTAAGAAAAGGTATAATCCTGTGCTCTGGGGAGTTCCAAAGGGAAGCTACGCTAGTAATGCAAATGGTCCTTGTCGTATCGTTGAGTTTCGGAAAATGGTGCAGGTAGATCTTCTTTCGTCTAATGATCCAACTTTGTTGTGCATTCTTATGTTTATACTAAATAGACCATCAACCTCTCTATTTAGACCGAATAGACCATCAACCTATATTGTTCAATTCCTTGGTCCCACTCTAAGGCTTAATTGGTATACAGGCACTTAATCGCATTGGTCTACGTGTTGTATTGGATGTTGTTTACAATCATTTACATGCAAGTGGACACTTTGATGACTTCTCTGTTCTAGACAAGGTGACGAGTTATTGTGTTCCACCTTTGTGGTTATAGCCATATAATAAACTCTCTCCTTATACGTATTTTGTATTGGGTCAACAGATCGTTCCAGGTTACTTTCTAAGGAGAAATGCTGATGGTGGTATTGAAAATAGCACATGCGTAAACAATACTGCCAGTGAGCATTTCATGGTTGAGCGCTTAATTCTTGACGACCTCAAATGCTGGGCAGTTCATTATAAGGTATATTTCCCTCCACCCTCAAATGCAATTGCTATGATATGGGAATTGTAGAGCCTAAATCCTTTTTTTCTTCTGTTTAAGGTTCCTTGTTTTGTTTGGATGAATACTCTGTTTAATGCTATGGCCTGCATAGTCATATTTTAGGGACAGTGTGAATGTATGTAGTTTATTAAGCAACTCTACTTTGCTGTTTTGGTATTTTAAATTTTATGAGATCCATAATTGTTATGTTAACTTTCGAGGTTTTCTTTTAAAGATAAAGAAGATCGTCAAATATAATTGTTATCAAGGCCTTTTGAAATTAAAGGATCGGGAGATGAATGTGGATTGCTAGACCATAAGTTAGAGAGCAGGATCTTCCAGCAAATGAAACCCCTGTAAACTCCAGACCAGTTTGATTTGTAGGAACTATGAAGCTAGGAGCTCTTACATTGAATATCGTTATTCTTCTGTAATGTTAAGAACTCTGAACTACTTTGCCATTACAAGCATGAGAATAGAGCACCTTCAGATTTGTTGATATAGGAATTTAAAATGATGAGAAGCTTTAGTTTTGAAGTCTAGCATTGAAATATTATACTGGATATATGTCACGACTGATGGAAAACCTAATAAGTCAACTTAAAGAATGTCTGACATGTGACTTTAGTTAATAATTCAGAGCATGCAAAAGTACTTGAAATGGAATTAAAATTTCAGAAAATGTGGAACCATAATCCCAGAAGAAAGTCAGAAACAGATGCTTTTTATGCTACCTATAAGTTCAAGAGTTCAAGTAGGAGCAGAGGCTCTTACAATGATATATTTGATTATTTTCTGTGAAATGTAATGGGCTTCTGATAATGGATTGACTAATGTATCTATCTAGTCATTGATTAGCACAAGAAAACACTTGCTAGTGTTAAATGGAATAATGGTTCCTTGATTTTCTTGTGGTTGACTAACTGCTTATTGATCAATTTCAAGCGGCATTTCCTCTTTAATTGTTTAAACTATTCAGAAACAGTTGAAGACCTGTAATAAGTAAAAAGTGTCCCTGTCTAACAGTTTAAACTTTTAGATGAGATGATTTATACATTCAAAATGGTATCAGAGTGGAAAATCCTCAAAGGTCTTGAGTGCAAGTCTTATTGCCACCTAATAACAAATTATTTCACGCATTTGACTGAAGAAAAAGATCTGACATGTGAAGGGACAGACATATGGAAAACCTAAAGTAAATAAATAGAAGTGTCCCCTCCTACAGTCTGAGCTTTTAAATGAGGCAGTTCGTATATTTAACAGTCCCATAAACAGTTCTTATTGCTCAAACATCACACCAAATGCCTAAACTGTTATTAAGTGATTTTCTCAAGAAACACAGAAGTTTATGTTTTACATTACTATATATCAAACGAACGCATAACGAATAAAATAAGTTAACTTTATCTTACTTAATTCACACAATTAATTTTACATATCCCATTTTGTGTTTGCAATTTGTGGGAACACTGATTATTTGGTCCTTGAGTAAGAGTTCCCATTCTTCTCTGAAAGAGCATATATGTATGCTGTGACAACTGCAAAGCTTACCTATTTTATGAAGATCTAAGAATTAACTGTGTTAACCTTGTTCATATTCTGCAGATTGATGGATTTCGGTTTGACCTGATGGGTCACATAATGAAGCGTACAATGGTAAGTATTTAAAGCTTTTCTTTTTATGGGTCAGAGTTTTTTCTCTCCATTGCATCCGTTTAGGAAGGCAAAATGCTATGCAGTAATTAGTTCTTATTAGTTTTCCAGTTGTAGATGAAATTTTACAAGATAATGCCCCCTGTGATTTTTGGTATATGTTATATGCATGAGATTGAAAGATAAGTGAAGGGTAAAAAGTTGAGAAGCTCGTTCTCTATATTTAGGCTGTTGTAGGTATCATATGGTCCTAGTAGTTACCAATGGACCTTCCTCTGAGAATTGGGATATCTCATGTTAACATACAGCTCATGGAGAAAAAGATCAAGATAAAATAAACAGAGATTATTATCCCCTGGGGACCTAATATATGAGTCCTAATTCTAATTACTCCCTCTGCCCCAATTTGATAGGCCCATCTGACTTGACACAAAGATTAAGAGAACATTTAAATGATGAGTCCTGGCATATTTGTTTGGACATATACTGGTCTTATATAGACCTTTTTGTATTGGAATAACGTCACAGGGAAAAGGTTGTGTTTCGAAGAGTAATTGTGGATTTATTGGGCCATTGACTAATTTTAGAAGCCATTTTTGTTTGATCCATCTTTAAACTTAACAAGTGGAAATTTTATGATTATCGAAGATGCAGTGAAAACTAAGGTGATAAGAAAACTAGTTTTTTTCTGCAGCATCTTCTATCATGCTTGTTTTATAGGCAGAAGATGTACTATTGTTTTGCAGTTAGCTTGTCTAACATAAGTAAGACAACCTGAGTGTATTGGGTTTGGTTTTAGACAGGATTACAAGAGGATCTTTTCTTTAATCTAGAAGAGGATTTTCTTTTTTCTTCTTTTTTATCGTTTGAAAATGTTTTACTTTGTACAGTTTTATAATTAATCCATTTCCAATTGACATCTTTATACGAAAATTGTGATGTCACTTAACAATGTTGACATGCACAGGCTGACAAAATACTCAGGTTCTAGGCACGCCTAATTGCTGCCGATTGTCTGAGTAGGACAACATTTATTTGTGCATTTCAGTAGCTTGTAAAACTAGAAACAAGAGGATAGTTAGTTGTGCTCCTTGTTTATTCAAATTCTTGATTAATTGGTTCTTTTAAAATTATTGGTGCTCAAAGCTAAGCATGCTAACATTACGATCGCCATGTCTTTGAATGCAGTTGAAAGCAAAGTCATTGCTGAATAGCTTGTCAACAGAAAAAGATGGAGTGGATGGATCAAGTATTTATATGTAAGAACTGGTACCATCGATGATCAATCCTTATTACTCGATATGTCATGTTTTATAGTAGATGTCTTTTAGATTCTTTTAAATCTAAAAAAGGATATCATTATTACATCTTCCATGTCCATGATTATTTATGTACTTTTCGTTGTTCTTGAATATATCATTGATTCTCTGTTTCCTTTTTATCAGTTGATTCTCAATGATATTTTCATTTCAGATATGGTGAAGGCTGGGATTTTGGTGAAGTGGCAAACAATGGACGTGGGGTAAATGCATCGCAATTCAACCTTTTTGGAGCTGGAATTGGGAGGTTCTGCTTTTGATTTTATTCCGATTTGTCCATGTAAAGAAGATGATTTCCTATTCCTTGTGTGTCTGCATGTGAATTTGCTCTTCTTATGAACCAATAATAAATTGCAAAGGGAAGCTCTAACGTTCAAGGGAAATAAAGAAGATGACTTTATTCCAGCTACTGTGGGATATTGCTTTCAAGAGCTCTTAGGCTTAAACGGGAACATTTCCTTATCCCTACCTGATTTATCTCATGATGTTATGTTAAGCTATGTTGCTCATTGTATGTTCTTGATTCATTACTAGCTTCAATGATCGCATTCGGGATGCTCTACTGGGTGGATCACCTTTTGGTCATCCTCTACATCAAGGTTTTGTAACTGGACTTTATTTGGAGGTAATGATAAACTTTTAGGCATTCGGAGATATAGCGTTTGTGATTAATTCTTGCCATTTGTCTACATGATATGAATAATTATTGTAAATCCACGTGAAGCGCCGTCTTAATAACTTGTACATGCTGCTCTTCAGCCTAATGGTCATGAGCTTGGTGATATTGCCAATGTAGAACGTATGCTTACTGTGTCAAAGGATCACATTCTGGTACTCAGCCCTACTCCAGTAGCATGCTTAAATATTTCTTAAGTTCTTCTTTCTTATCAAAGAGCATGTTTACTTTTTTAGGTTGGCATGGCTGCAAACTTGAAGGATTTTGTGCTAACAAACTGCGATGGTCAAGAGGTATCCATAGATTTGATTGTTATTTGCTTTGCATCATATTCACATTGCAATGACACTGCAAGTCATTACAATTGAAGTTTAAGATAATTATTACTGTTCATTTCTGATGACCAATGCGATTGAAGTTATAAGATAATTATTACTATTCATTTCTAATCACCAAGGCAATTAAGAAAGTTGATACTCTTGTACCTGTTGTTCCTTTGATAGATTCATTAGCCAATAAGCCAAAAAAAAACTATTGTAACGTATTAGGGCATATTATTAAATAAGTAGGTTTAGTCGAATTTATCAAAATCTAAATTGTTGACCGATTTAGTTCGTGTGCAAAGGGACAGTACAGGCTTTAATCATTTTTTCATCTTATTAGCTTGATCTTCTATCCTTTTTGTTCACGTCTTTTTGATACTGCAAACACAGAACTGATTTGGTTTGTTTGTGAGTCATAGCAAGTGTTACATTTATAGGTCTGTCACAGCTGCATGCTTTTTGGTTTACATTGACAGGCAGGGGCATAAGGTTTAGTTCCCAGTTGCATTTTTCCCAGCCTTGATTCTACATTTTACTGCAAAGGTCATGAAATTAGTTTGTCAATGACATCTTTACCATCGAGTGTGGTAAATTTGCCCAGCTAAATAACTACTTCATATGCTCCAAACAGATAGTCATTTTTATCTTCCTAAGGATGGTTCTGACGAGAAATCCACGTGGAATTGTTTGCATGAATCTTCTTTTGGAAATAAAACTCCAGACTCTTAGAAAGTAGAAGCTAACGGAAAATAGTACTAGCTGCAAAACGTTTTCAAGTGAAATATTCAAAAGATGCATTTAGATAAAGACCGTCTTAACAGTTGACTCCTAAACTCACCCTTATATGCCTCCCTTTTTGATGTCGGATTTGCCTAAGGTAAGTTTCACAGTGAAGCACCTTTCGAGCTGAAATAAAAGTTTTATCTTTTACAATGTACACATAACTTGACACTGGAGATGATATGTGAATACTGTTTACTCTTCTTACCCAGGTGAAAGGATCTGAAGTGCTAATGCATGATGGGAAGTCAGTCGGATATGCTTCTTCTCCCATTGAAACAGTAAGGAATATTTTTCTATTCCATTCTATGATTGAACAACTTCAGTTCTCCAGCTATATTTACTGCCTCATTTATTATGTAAGACGACACAATCGCTATCACAAACCTTGTCAGACATTTTCCCCAGTTAATTCTACATGGAAATACATTCCAAAACAATGAAATTGCTTTTATTATATGCAGGTTAACTATGTGTCTGCTCATGACAATGAGACACTGTTCGACATCATTAGTCTTAAGGTAACTTCTTGCAATATGCCACTTCTTTTTGTTTCTTGATAACCAAGAAATCCTCGAAGACCAATAGCACATGGTCTCTAATTCGGTAGGCAACATGCAACCTATACATCCACAGTTTTTGTTCTTGTATAAATTAGTCACTTCATTTTGATAGACTCCAAAGGACATATCTGTGGAGGAGAGATGCAGGATGAACCACTTAGCGACCAGTGTAATAGCCCTTTCACAGGTCAGATTCAGTTTATTCCTTGGAAGAATTACTGTGCCTTATACTTTAATTCTTACCTACTTTCTATATGTTAATGTATATTTATGTGCGTGCTTTTGCAAGTAAAATCTTGTTAAAGCTGCTTTGCTGTATATTTTTCTATTTCTATTTACACTTTTGGGTTATGTTGATAGGAAGATACTTGATGAAGTAAAAAGACAAGTTCTATAGAACAATTTGAGACAAGTAATGTTATATGGGTAAGCGTCGGCCTCCAAGGCCTTACATGTCCGCAAGATGAGAGTCGTAGAAATACATATAATTTTTTGTACATGTAATAAGATTGATGTGCCGTTGTATAAAGTAAGAAATGACCACATTTGACAGAATACACAGGTAGCACAGATAGAGGATAAGATGAGATATGGTCACCTGAGATGGTTTGTCATGGCCCTTGTAGACATTCAAATGCACTAGTCTATTGGTGTGACATTATGACAATTGAAAGTGTTAAAGAGGATTAGGTGGATCTAAAATCACATGGAATGAAAGTTGTACCAAAACATCCATGTAATTTTCAATAATAGAGTGTTATCAATAGATATCGTAATTTTATAAAAGTATTCGATTCCCTGATAAAAAAATTTCCAATCGTTTTATGGTGCCATTCTTTTCTGAATTAAGAGACTATTTTCTAATTTGGTCCCTTATGAAGATCCCCTCGTCGTGGGATATCTTAGTAGCTTAGTTGGTTAGTTGGTTGGCTACCTAAACTTTCACCTTGTTGGCGAGGGTTTGATTCCCTCCCCCATTTCCCTTTTCCTACCAACAATGTAATTAAAAAAATAAAATAAATAAAGATCCTCTTGTCGTGGGCCACAGAGAGTACAATTTTACCATTCTTTCTGTCAAATACCCTTTTCAAGAGTAAAGATGAAACACATGTATCCTTGTTTTCTCCGGAGTACTTATTTGTAATTCATTCAACCAGTACTTATAAGAAAAGAGTATTTATTTGCAATGCACAAGCTTAACTAATTAACTTTGTATAATTTGAAAAATGCTGTTTTACTATTGTGATTTGCTTGATAAATTTAGTACTATAACACATACTTATCATGCAAACTTATTAGGTGTTTTGAATGTGATATTTTTCTTCATCTTGCAGTACTGATACTTGGTACCTTTCACAGGGAATACCGTTTTTCCATGCTGGAGATGAAATGCTGCGCTCAAAATCAATAGACCGTGACTCTTACAACTCTGGTGATTGGTTCAACAGGTCCACTACCTCTCCCTGTGATCTTCCACAACTTTTGATGATTTAGAATCTTAGAAGACTTGCTTTATACTGTTCATTTTGTTTTCAGATATTGACATCTTTTGTGGTCCTAAATCTTACTTCTTTTACTTCTAGTCAGTGCTTTCCTTTGTAAAGTGCATGTTTGTTTCCTGTGATTTTTCAGGCTGGACTTTAGCTACAACTCTAACAACTGGGGTGTCGGCCTCCCTCCGAAAGAAAAGAATGAAAGAAACTGGCCTCTGTAAGTGATTTCATTGCATGATAAAAAGAAAGAGTTAGGATGTTGATCTTTGGGCTGTTGTGGTGGTTGGGGTGAGCTGAGGTGCACGTGCTGTTGGAGTCTTTGATGAAGTTCTGATACATACAGTCAAGATGGTTTTCCTATTTGTGACCCGTCTAAAAGTATTTCCTTCTTTGAATTTTTTTATTTTCAGAATCAAACCAAGACTAGCAGATCCATCCTACAAGCCTCAGAAGAGTCATATCCTTTCAGCTGTTGAAAACTTTTTGAATCTAATGCAAATACGATACTCCTCACCACTTTTCCGGCTAAGGACGGCCAATGCTATCCAGGTTAGAATGTAAATACATATCGATGAAGTTTAATGAAATATTTTGAATCCTCCTTCAGTTTTTTTATTTTATTTTTTATTTTTTATTTTGCACCGGGTCTCCGAGCCTCTTAGAGCCCCGATTAATCCCGGGGGTGCACAGGCCCTCAGCAAGGAGTTTTCCGCAAGTGCACCACGGTTAATTCAGGTTTTACCCAGTCCAATGGCCCTCAGAAATTGTTTGCATCCAGTGGGTTTCGAACTTGAGACCTTGAAAGGGAGCAAACCCCAAGGCTCAAGTCTATTACCACCAGGCCAACCCCTGAGGGTTTTTTTTTTTTTTTGAACCCTCTTTCTTCAGTATTTTTTTTTTGGGAATCCTCTTTCTTCAGTATTTTGCCAAGGGTCTATCCGAAAGTCTTTCTACTTTCACAAGGTAGGCGTTAAGCTGCCTACACACCACCCTCCCCAGACCCCACAAGTGGGATTACACTGGGGATGTTGTTGTTTCTTCAGTATTGTGCAAGTACTTCAGTTTTTCAATGTCACAACCAGGAAAGAGTACGATTTCATAATACTGGTCCTTCATGGATTCCTGGACTTATAGTAATGAGCATTGAAGATGGCCACCAGGGAGTTCCAGGGCTCTCTCAATTGGATCCAATGTGGGTAAATCTAATCCATCATTAGGCATCCAAACTGCTACTTTTTTCTGTTGATATATACCTGAACCATTAGTTAAATGACAATATTCTTTTTCTCATTTTACCAGTTATTCCTATATAGTTGTCATCATTAATCCTTGCCCAACTGATGTATCGTTTGCCAATCTTGCACTAAGAGCAAAATCTCTTCAATTGCATCCAGTACTACAGGTATTATTTGTTGTATTTATGTCTGCAATTCTTGCATGCATGTCTGAATATGCCAGACTATTTAATGAGTTTCTGTAAACACATTTTACAAGAGAGTGGCTTGGACATTGTTATGTCGGATTTGGGCCTTTGCTGCAGTCTGCAAGTGTCTTGTGTTTTGTTTCACAAATCCGATAGAAGTGTTAATACAATCTCATCTTCATGCATGACTAGCTATTTGAATGACATTCATGGTGTTCATTGTTCACTTTTGCATCTCCAGATGAACTCAACCGATGATATTGTTAAGAACTCAACATATGATGCATCCTCGAGTTGTTTTAACGTGCCTGCCCGGACAACTTCAGTTTTTGTTGAGCCTCGGTAAAAATTTCATCTGCTCTTCATGAAAAAGGTCGCCTGGATCGGTGAGTTATGCTTGTGCATTATCACTTTCACTGTTCAGCAATATTTACACAAGGCCTTCAGCCTTCTGCTTATTGAAACGTGTACATGAACTGTGACTTGTTATGTTCAGTTCTAGAAAAATGGCCATGGAGGACCAAGAAATAAATATACCACTAAAATGACCTCATTTCTCTGCTTATTTAAAAGGGAACTAACCAGAAAGATGATTTATGTTTTAGTTGATAATCAGAGAGAACTAATATGTCAAATATTTGTGTAATACTAATGTCTTAAATTCAATATTTGTTTTTCTAGATGTTTAAGTTCCTATTTTGTATCAAATTTTAAGTATCAACTTGTTAGATTTCCACGTTGGCTTTTCCCCTATTTTGCTTCTTTTAATTGAATTCTGAAAGAGAATAATGACTTGGGGAACATTTGACTTCATTGTCTTTCTTTAATGTTGTATAGAGCCAATTATTTCTTAAAGCATTAATTTAATCAAACAAGAACACCGCATTTATTGGCCAGAAGGAAGTTTCTGATCCCAACTTTTATTATATCTAAATTCAAAAAGTCATTCTGACCCATTAAAAGCAATCATATAAGATGAGAGACTTTGGAGGTCATTTGGTAGGGTGTATAAGAATAGTATTAAAAAAGTGTATTAGTAATGCTGGAATTTGGATTAGTTATGCTGACATAATTTTTATGGATCGTTTGGTTTGTTTTATTAAATAAATAGTAGTCCGTAGTGTTACTGCTATGTTTTAACTAATTGTGTGATTACACATGTTTTCAAATTAATGAAAGGATCAAAAAGATTGTGTAGATATGGTGTTGGGAGAAGTGGAATATAATAAAAGGGGTAGGTTAGGACATGAAGTGAACTTTGCCTGTCTCTTAGGACAACTTTCCTTACGTGCAATACACAAACCTAAATAAATTCTTTCATGCAAGTTACTTGTCTTCCACAAGCAAATCTCCATTTGGAATATGCATGTATTTTCACAAGTTACTTATTTCCAATATGTTGAATAAAGAACAGAAACTAAGAAAAGAGATTTGACATAATTGGTAAAATTGTTGTCATGTGATGAAGATGTAACGAGTTTGAGCTGTAAAAATAGTCTCTTGCAAAAATACAAGATAAGACTGCGCACAATTGACTCTTGTGGTCTGGTCCTTCCTCAGACCTTGTGCATAGCAGGGGCTTCATTAGAAAGAAAAATAGGAGGATTCTTTTTTATTTTTGTATGTGTATGTGTTTTGTCCATCTCGTGAGAAGTGTATAGTGACAAAGAATTAATAATAAGAAATTGCATGTGAGGATCCAAGATTTATGGATACCATAGGTGTTATGAATAAGCTTAACTAGGCAACTAGCTACTACTCCTTTTAGCTCAGTTTATTTGATACACTCTTATAATCTATATTTTTTTTAGAAAAAAAATAATAATAACATGACTTGTTAGGACTTTATCGCCACTAAGCTAAAATGAAAAGATACAGGAAATTCTAATTACTCACTATATATACATATTTTTTAAAAGTACATTATTGTGTATATATGACTTACATACGACACGTCTTCTTTAATTCATTATATATATTTCATGTTCAGTGAAATATCATCACATAAAATGAGATAACGAGAGTAAGAAAAGGCGATATACAATCCAAAAGACCTAACATAACTAAAAAGGTCAATGCTAACTACTCTAAAGCTATTTATTGCTATTCACATTGAAGGAAAGAAACACAGAGAGAATAATGTAATGTAATGGAGATCCTTAAAAGGTCATGTATACATGTTGATTAACAACAATGTGTAATTTTGCAAGTATGGATAGAAAGTGGTGGAGTCAGGATTTTCGTTAATGGGGTTCAAAATTTTAAGAAGTAGACACACGGACTAAGCGAAGGGGGTTCGACATCTACTATATATACATAAAAAATATATAATAATATAAATATTATAATTTTTCGTCAAAGGAGATTCAGATGAACCCCCTAATTTCAATGTGGCTCTGTCACTATGGATAGAGTAGGATATATACGCAGATTATATCCCTACCTTTTGGGATAGAGGATGTTTTCAAAAGACCTCGGCATGAATGTAGATTCATGTGGTAAACTCATTTAGTATGAGAATTAACATGAAACAAATAAAGTTGGCACCATAGAAAATAATACTAAGTGACTTTTACTATAATACCCACTCATTGATGTTAAAGAATTTGTATATAACAATGAAAAAATTAAAAGAATTTGTATGTGATGACTCCCATATCTAAATTCTTCACAATATAAATGTGTATATTATATTGTTGTATGGTTAAAAAGTAAAATAAATAAATAAATAAAAAATAAGAAATAAAAAAATGAACCTGCATTATTGTCAATAATGACAATCAACAAGTTGCCTTTGTGTTTGTTCTTGATCTTGTTGTTTTAAGGATACAACAGGATCATCTTGAACTGGAAGATTAAGGTCTAAAGACAACTCATGATCTCTTTGTTTCTTCGTAATAATATTATTGTTACCAAATTCTTGATCTATAGAAGTTGCAGGACTTAAATTGCTCAAATGATAGGGTGAATTTATGTTAGCGCCCCCACGATGGCGTCTCATGTGACCACCTAAAGCTTGTCCTGAGGTAAATTCTGCACCACAATATGAACATTCATGAATCCTAGGAGAAGAAGAGCTGTACTTGTTGGAAGAATTTGGCAAATTTTTGTTGATGTTGTTGTTATTATTCTTGTTTTTGTTGTACAGTCTTGTTGTCGATGGTGAATTTAGTTGATAATCATCTTCATCTGAGAAATCAAAATATGATTTCTTGTTAAATTCGGTGTTTAATGTCTTTGGCTTCTTGTGACTTGCTCTGTGTCCACCAAGTGCTTGAAAAGACGAGAATGTACGATTGCACGTCTTGCATTCATACACGTACATTCCTGCTTTTGTACCATCTCCCGAGTTGGTAGACGTCTCTATGTACCTTTTGCTATTGAATTTTGGCCGGTACAACCTTAAATCCTCGTCGTAAAAATCCACATTATTGTTGGGAGGTGACACATCCTTAAAAAACCTACGAGGAAGGGGATGGTCCTCGCGACTTTTGGACAAGAGGACAAGACACTTGGCGGTCTCCTCTTCCTCTTCGGTGAATGTGTTGATGAATACCTCAGATGAGGCAGCTGAAGACATAGTTTCATTATTATTGTTGTTGTTGTTGTTGCTGATGTTGTTATTACATGCAATGCCTTCATGATTAACGCCACTACCATTTTCAAAATTGTTGTTGTTGTTGCAAGCAACATCCTCATCTCTATTATCATTACCATTGTTGATAATATTATCATTATTGTTGTTGTTGCTGCTATTGTTGCTAGGGATGTTTTGTATCCCGTTGACATCTTTGGCGTCGTATGCGTCTAATGAATCATGTGATGTTGTGATGGAGAAAGGGACATTTGGAGATTGAAGTCGAAGGCGTTTGGTTCTTTTGCCCTTAACGATGTGGAAGAGGTCCTTAGAGGGACAACCTACCACTTCCTCAAGAGCCTCCATAATTTCCCTTCATCCACCATCAAATGCTTTCCACATTAATTATCTAACACAAAAAATATATATATGTGAAATGAAAGCAAGATTTTTTTTATTTTTTTTTGGAGGAATGAGAGAAAAGAAACAAAGAGGAAAAGTAGGAAGAAAGACGCAAAAAGAGGAAGCTTTGATGGTAGAAGAGTTGATGATATGTAAATATAGTGTATGAGAAAAGTAGTCAAAGGAGTGAGAAAAATACACCACTACAAATTGATGTATATAGTAAGTGAGTTTAATTAGTATTTTATCCATCATTTAGAAAGAGAAAAAACTAATAATTATAGGAAGCTTAAAAAAAAATTAAAATAGATATATAATTATAAATATAATAAATAATGAGAGATTAATGTGGGAAAATTGGATGGAGAAAACTCAAGGTAGGATAATGACCATTGTAATTCAACATAACTAATTTGCTCTTAATTTACTAATTTCTTCGTTCTTTTTTAGTTGTCAAATTTTAGGAAAGGATGAATTAAAGTAAAATTGTAAAATTAAAAATTTTCACTAGTCACCCACAAAGGTTGAGACTAACTCATTTTTAAAAAAAATTTATAATAAGATAAGCAATTAGTTGGATAATGAGTGTCAAATAACATGAATTTTAGATCTACATTGAAGTATAGTCTTGTATGTGTAACCACGTTTGTATTGCACATGACATAACACTTTAAAATATTCATCGTTTTTTTTTTTTTTAAGGAAAAACTTATACACTAATTATTAAGGTGACAACTAAGTCCTAAGTCAAGCTCTTGTCATAATATAATTTTTTTGCATGTCTTACCCATGATAAGTTGTGATGTGTTTGCCTATAGTGTTATTCATACTCTTTCCGTCTCTTTTTAGCTGTCATAATTTTTATTTTTAAAGTTAAATTAAAATATATAAATTTTAATTAATATTTTAAAATATATATTTTCATTATATTGATATGAAAAAAATTACAATGGATAACAGCTAAGTATATAAAGTATATAATATAATAAGGATAATAAAAGGCAAAAAAACATGAAATAAGAAGAAGAAAAAAACAAAGAAGATAATTAAATTGATTTGCATGTCATTATAATAAGCACCACCACTACTTGAGCTTCCATCTCATATGATTAAAATCATAAAAATAGCCACAATAATATGAAACCTGTCAAAATAATTAAAAACCAACACAAATTAAAGTAATTAAAAATAAATAAATATGAAAATTAAATTAAATTAACAATGATTAAATCACCATTGTTGTTTCGTAGTAGTTGTAGACGATGGTACTGCGGGAGGAGGTGGTGGTGGAGCTACGGGGCTTGGTACTGGTTCTGGTGGCTTTGGAGTCGGTGGTGATGGTGGTGGTGGTGGAGGCGCCTGCACAATTCCTAATAATTTCGAAAAATCAAATAAAATTGAATTATATATTTTTTTCTTTTTTTAACATAATTAAATTTATTTAAAGATACTAACCACAATATAGTAGATTTTTAGGAGGAATATGTTCTTTAGCTGGATTAGGATCAGAGTCATAAACTCTAATATAAAGTTCTTGTCCTAAAAACCAATTTTTCAATTTTTGTGACCTTAAATTCCACATCCCTGGACTGTCTAAATATACATATACAGCTGTCCATCCTTTTGGATAAACCTATAAGAAAACAAACAAAAAAGATAAATTACGTAATTAGATAAATATATGATATATATTTATATTATACTACTATAGTTTGAAAAAATTACAATTTATAGCTATAGTTAGAGTTTTGTTGCTATTTTCTCTCTCCTCTCTTCCTCTCTCTCGCCTGTCTCTGCAAATTCTTGTCAGATATACAAATACATATGTATATCAGTCACATATATACAATTATTTTGATAGATATACATATTCAATTGACAGATATACATATAGAATTCGCCTCTATCCACTCTCTGCCCTCTCTCGCTTGCCTCTCTCCTCTTTCTCCTAATCTCGCTTGCCAGATATACAAATACATATATATATTAGTTATATATAGACAATTATTTGACAGATATACACATACAATTTGACAAATATACATATACAATTTGTCTCTCTCCACCCTCTACCCTCTCTCGCTAGCGTCTCTCCTCCCTCTCTCGATCTCGCTCGTCTCTCTTCTATAATATGTGGCTACAAATCATAATTTTAGCAAACTACAACTATTTTTGCCTAATTATGTTTCAAATATTTTGCTCTTTTTAAAAAATATATATATTTATGAATAATGTCATATAATTTTAACCTATAATATAAAGTTCTAGCTAGGAATTTAATTATAGGATTTATTGAGAAGTCAATATAATTACCTGAACAGTAGAACGAACAACAGGATCATAAAGATTATATATAGATCGTAATTCAGGAGTCCAATTTCCAAAACCATACCTGAAATTTCAACAAATAAAATAATAAAATTATGAAATAATAAAATTATTTTTTGTCATATTAAAGTAATAAAATGTTACCAACTATGATAATAAAATATTCTATATAATGAAAAAACTTATCTATTATCGGTGCAGTGGTCAGTGGGGGAGTCAGAATTTTATTTAAGGGGTGTCATAAATTACGAAAGGAAAATTAAGTAGAAGTCAAGAGGTGTCGGTATGTAATATATGTACATAAATAAAATATTTTTACCTAACTAGCTAAACAGTGTAATTTTTCGATGAAGGGGTGTCGATTGACATATATTCCACAAGTGAATGTGCCTCCGTCAATGATAGTGGATAAGTTACTTAACTTATAATTTGACATACTTCATTTTTAACCAAAAGTCTCGAATTTGAGACTTGAGAATGAAGTCCCTTTCTATAAGAACCTGAATATGGGTGGTAATTAGGCGGATTAGGTCAAATTCGAGCGGGTCATAATGGGTCAAGATAATAAATAGGTCAAGATCCAACTCAACCTGAATTTGCTCGGATCAAGATGGGTTGGGACAAAACAGGTTGAGTTATGGGTTATAGAGCGGGTTAAGATTCAATCCGACCCAACTTTAAGTTTTATTTGTTCTTTTTTAATATTTTAGTACTCAATTAAAATATTTTTTATTTTTATTTTGGCTATATAAAACATATCAAATTTTTAAAAAAAAGTGTTTTAAAAATATTTTGACAAAATCTTTCTCGAGTCAATTCGGGTTGCATATCAACCCAATTATGGATTGGCTTGAGATGAGTTGAACTAATAAATGAACGGATTATTAACCCGCCCAAACTTCTATGAATTGAACGAATTAGGTTTAATTTTTTTACCCCTACTTATCAAAGTGGGACGATTTTTCTGTACGAGTCCAAATTAGTCGAGCGCAAATAAATACTAAACACTAGAAAAATGAGCCATATTTTTGTAATACTTACCCAACAACAAAGAAGCCAAATCCATCCAAATGCCAAGAATCCATGACTTTTAACTCATTCTTAAAGACAATTTCCAGCCACCCTTTATGTTTTCCAGACACAACAAATGTCCCATGAACAACCTCCGGTAGGCTAACGTTAACCGGAAATTTATCGAGCTCGTAAACTCCGACGCCATTAAGGTAATAATCAGCCAGCTTCAATGGTGTTTTTGGTGTGACATAAGAGACATTGTTGATGGCATAATTGATCAAACCATTCTTGTAGTTGAAAGAATTTTGAAGAACAAAAGTTTGTGACAATGTCACATTTGATACATTAAATGAACCTTGTGGATTAGGCCTTGCTGCACCTGTTGTCAAATTCCACCTAAAAAAAAAAGGACGAACGAGTATTTTTTAATAAATAATTACAATATATGATAAATCTGCACTTGTATATAAGTGTTTAGTAATGTTCTATGTTTGTTTGGTAAGAAATTGTATTAAAAGTATATGATAAATAGTTCTCTGTAATATACATTAGGATTGTATTATAAGTATTTAGTGAAAAATTTATTATTGATATAAATGATAAATATTTTCTTGATATAATATATTTGTGTAAGTTTCCTTGTTTTTTTTTTTTACTTATTTATCCAAAAGGAAAAATAAATTTGACTTCCAAATGAAAGGTAAAACTAAAAGTTTAACTAGTTATTTTGAGGACTTGTAACACATAAATTAATTATTCAAAAGTAGTTGAAAATTAATTAATTTTGTGAAATCATGAAATTCGAACTTAAAAAAGTGAAACTGCATCATCGTATCTCATATACTATCATGAAATTTTGTCTTTCTTAAGTTCAAAATCAATGATAATTTCGTTAATTTTTAGATATCATGACAATATTTACACTCACATGGTGTTTCCGCATCAAAAGTGGTTACGATTCAATAATTTTTTAAATATTAATATTTTTTTTATCTTAATATTTCACAAGTTATATCCAGATATTGCATAACTTCATGTTATGCGCACTAGGCAAAGTTCGATTGTTAAAAGGTAAAGAATTAAAGATCGGTCCATTTAAAGGGCAACTAAATGGGCCTACCTTATGGATCTAGCTTGAGTGATAGAGAAGTTCACATCAAATGGGCCAGGCCCATTTGGAATAGGCCCATCAGCAGGTTTGGTTGAGTTTTCATAGTGCAATATACCAACAACTTGTAGAGTTTTGAGTTGAGTTGAATTAGCCATTTTTGCACTTGCAACTATGTAATAACCAGCAGCTTCTTGATCAGCTCTAACAAGAACAGAATATGATTGGCCCACGTGGACGTCGAGAGAATTTAACGCGATTTGATTGGTGTACGAGCCTTCCGTCTCCACCAATAACATGCTGTGATTTTGGATTCGAAAATTGAAACTCCATTCACTTCCCACGTTTGAAATCCTCAATCTATATGTTTTTCCTGAAAATTTGAATTTTGAATGTTAATTTTACTGAAGCATCTCGTAGAAAAAGAGTATGTAATGAAGATTTTGAAGAAGAGTATAAATAAGACAAAAGGAGTTTGCATAATTTCATTTTTTTATCATAAATAATATCCAACAAGAATTTGGTTCTTTTTAATTTGAAATCGATAAATCTGCGAATCAAGAAATTCATTTCAGCCATTTGAACCTTCTCGAACTGTTTCTTTTTAAGAACCACAAAGATTTGTGCCAAAATAGATAACAGCCTAGTATTTTCTCCGTCGAAAAGAATGATAAATGCATAATTTTTTTAAAATAAAGATAAAATCAAGATTGTACTAATTATACCTTGATTTATTGTGAAGAATTCATTGGATTTTGCTTTTGGATCTAAATATGAGCCTTTCCCATTCATAAGCATCATATTTGGAGTTTTATTGTATCCCTCATGTGCCAACTTTTCTCCAATAACCTATGATTTTTTTTCCACAAGTCCAAATAATTTAATTAAAAAAAATTCAACTTTATTAACGCAAAAAATAAATATGAAATTTTTAAATTTTTATTAGAAGCGTAATAGTTTAGATACATAAATTTTTGGGATAACCATGTTTTTTGTCCTTATGATATCTGATTTCTCATAACTAACATATAAACTTAATATAACGTGTGAATAATTAAATGGTGGAACAATTATGAAAAAGAATATATACCTTGAAGCTATTTTCGTACCAATCACCAATGAGAAGATCGAAATCTCCATCGGGCTTTGCAAAAGGGGGTTGGATCATGACCCGATTGTTAATTCGAATCGGGCCAAATGCTCCACCGGCCTTTTCGTAATGTAGGCTTGGAAAATAGAAGAAGCTTCCAATTTGGTCTTTCAATTGAAACTCATAAGTCCAATTAGTATTGGGCCGGATCGCGCAGTTGGTACCCGAAACTCCATCTTGCCATGAGTTATGCCTTTGTTGGATCCCATTCCTATAGGCCCAATAAAGAAATTTGCTTTCTTATGACGAAAAATATTTTTCACGAAAAATATGTTATAAAAGCATTTATACATAATTTAGGTAACTATTAAGGTGTGAAAGTGGATTCGTTGGTGTAGGGGTGGGGGTAAAAAGCTGAGCGGTATGTATTTTCACGATGCTCATTGTATCACTGAACTATATCCGCTACAATCTGATTATTATATACAAATACAATTTTTGTCGAACAGGAGAGTTATGTAATAATTAAAAGGAAACATAGTACCATGTAATAAGGACAGGATATGTGTCCATATGGTTGAACACATTGACATGAATATTATCATTGGTGGTTGCATTCAATAGAGGTCCAGGAAATTTACCATTGATAGTTATCACCTGAAAAATAAAATCAATTAAAATTATAGAATCTTGAATTGAGAAACTATATAATTCTGATTTTGTCTCTAAATTTAGAATTCATCTACTAGTATTTGATATCGTGTCTTAGAATTCAGAAACGATAATCATGATTCCATCTCTAAATTCAGAATTCACCTACTAGCACTACTTGAGACCATGTCTTAGAATTCAGAAATTGTGATTGTGACTCTGCCTCTAAGGTTAGATCTTACTTACTAGCACTTGAGACTATGTCCTAAAATTCAGAAACTATAATCCTGGCTCCGCCCCTAACTTCAGAATCCATTAATTACTAGCACTTGAGATTGTGTCATAGAATTCAGAAATTGTGATCGTGACTCTGCCTCTAAATTTAGATCTTATTTACTAGCATTTGGGACTGTCTTAAAATTCAAAAACTATAATCCTGACTCCGCTCCTAACTTCAGAATCCATAAATTACTAGCACTTTATATCATGTCATAGAATTCAGAAATTATGATCGTGACTCTACCTCTAAATTCAGATCTTATTTACAAGCACTTGAGACTGTCGTAAAACTCAAAAAACTATAATTCTGACTTCGCCCCGAACTTCAAAATCCATTAATTACAAACACGTGAGAGTGTGCTATAAATTCAGAAATTGTGATCGTGACTCTGCCTCTGAATTTCGATCTTATTTACTAGCACTTGAGACTACGTCCTAAAATTTAGAAACTATAATCTTGGCTCCGCCCCTAACTTCAGAATCCATCAATTACTAGCTCTTGAGATCGTGTCATAGAATCCAAAATTAAAACTATAACCCCGACTCCACCTCTAACTTCAGAACTCACAAAATTTAAATTCTAAATTCGCTTTCAATATAAAACAACTCTAAATAATAAAGAAAAAAAATTGGAAGAGTTTTGACACCATACTGGTTGATCCACAGATATTGGTTTGATAATATTGTCTTCATCAACATGCCACTCAAGAAATATTTCTTCTCCATTAATAACCAATTGCATAGAAAAAATAGAGAATAAAACCAAGAAAGGAACTAATCCCCTCATTAATTATCTCCTTAATTACTTATTAATCTCACTATAATGATGATTAATGAAGATATAAAGGGTTTTGATATATAATTATAGGTGATTGTTTTTTTAATAGCATTGTTTTTGTCTAAGAATAATACAACTATATATTTGCTGGAGCCTGCTGATTAATTATTTAATTAAATAGCATTAAATTTAAGGTAAATTTTACTTATTTATTATCGATAAGATATTAACTTTTGTGAATGTTTTATTTCCCTAAGAGATTATTGAATTTACAATATTTAAAGAAAAAGACAAACTAGTAAATTACAAATGTTATTATACATCTAAAAAAATGTTCTCATTGTAATTCTCTTTAACATAATCGTCTCTTCCACGTCATAATATATAATTTAACAGAGGATTTTTTAAAAAGAACAAACATTTTTTATATATAATATTGCTAAAATTACGATTTGGAGAGAGGCAAGCGAGATCGAGAGAGGGAGGAAAGTGGCGGCAGAGAGTGGAGAGAGGTAAATTATATATGTATATTTGTTGAATTGAATATGTATATCTGTCAATTAATTATATATATACAACTGGTATATATATGTATTTGTATATCTGACAAGAGATTGCAGAGAGAGAGAGAGAGGGGAGAAAGGCGAGAGAGATGAAGAGATGAAGAGAGAAGAGAGAAAATAACAACAAAATTCTAACTATAACTATACATTATAATTTTTTCAAACTATAGTGATTTAATATAAATATATATCATATATTTGTCTAGTTACATAATCTATCCAATTATTATATATTTGTAATGGAAGTGAAAGAGTTTTGGGGATAAAAATGACCATTTTTTATTTTTTTCATAATTTATGAACCTTTAATTATAGCCTAAAAAAAAATTATCTTGTGAGAAAATATTAAGTCAATGTTAGTGTAGAACTCTTGTATAGATAAATTATATTTAATTTTTTTTAGTGTATCATAAAATATAATCAGCGTATATTTTTTTATGACTTTTAACTATTTTTTTTATGTAAATAAAAAAATGATCATATTTACTATAAATTAATTATTTTATTGTATAAATTTAAAACTATCTCAAAATTATAATTTTCATATTATATCTTAATTGAATTATATGCAATGGTCAATAGATTAACTTTGAATCCTATATCTATACATGTCAAAATTATATCCAACTGATGTTAATTTAAATACAATATTTATTTTAACTATAACTTAAATTTCATTACATCATATCGTTAAATTCATCGTATAACAACAAAAAATTTCATTTTATATAATAACCAATTTAATATGATTATGTTGTTACCTTTCTTCCCCTCAAGTTGTCTACTGTCCTAATAAGTTCTCTCGTATTATTAATGTGTGACATTATATAACGACGAAAAATAATATAACCATACATTATGAAACAATACGTAACGACCATCCAAACAAAGTGTAAATCATACATATTTCTTCTTGAACAACTCTGTATAAGCCAAAAAATTGTTTTGATCACCACATGTCACGGACTTAGAACTCTAGATTCTTCCCCTTTTACAAGGTCAAGTGGCGGACCGTCACACCACATCTCTCCAAGAGATGTTGATATTGTACATTTTATATTGAACTTCTTTCTATAAGACACAAAATTGTTTTGGTACAAAACTTCTATTATGACACCATTTTCTTGTAAAAAGATTTAACAAATTGAAGAAAAAAAAGAGGAAAATTTTTACATCTACATACACCAACAAAATCTAGCTATGGCCAGAGAAAAAAACAACAGCACCTTCACTAGATCGAACGATGAACTTGTCGTTGTCTGACGAGACATCCTTGCAACGAGCATCGCCCAGCTACGAGCAACAGTTTCCGCTACGTTGAGACTTGTGCATTTCTTTCTGTTTCAAGATTTGTTTTTTCACTACTGCAGAACCTTTCTCTAGTAGACTTGGTACATCTAGTATCTGTAAGCAAAAATTCAGCTGTTTAGGAAACATCAAGTGTGTGGAATCATACGCTGCAACATTCAGCTCGCGGAGTTGAAGAAAACTTAATATGATAAACAAGAAACGCGATATGAAAATACATAGAATGTAGTATGAGCTATCGAGTTTCAGGACCAGAAGAGAAATAAGGAATATATCCCCCCCTTGACGCCCACAAACCACGTTTCAAAGCACGTCTCTCCAGGCAGCTTCAACAAGTCATAAGATACTTTGAACTACAAACGATCAGCGATGCATAATCCTTTGAAAGTGAAATATTTGGCATAAGAACCAAACTAATAAAAAGCATATCTGGGCGTTCGTACTAAAGAAATGTATCATAATTAAGACATCAGCTCAGAACACATAGCTGCACAAGAGTTATTTCACTGCATTTCGAAATAACTAGATACAATACGACATAATTGTAAGGGTTGAGAAAACATTATTGTGTTCTGCTGTCTACGAACGATTACCAAATTTTTTTTTCGCTAGCCCTTTTGTGTATTGGCAAACCTAACATCTATACACATGGCTACAAGAAACTACGATCAATTATATCTTAAACAATAGAGGAGAAAAAGAGCCTTCGAGGAGTACCTTAAGTGTAAGATCTTTAAAACACAGCTGCACGTTTTCTCTTGTCCTAGCACTACATTCGAGAAATAAACAATTGTGCTCCTTAGCAAACGCCAAGCCTTCTTCTCTAGTAACAGCTCTTTCACTATCCTGGAAATAGGCTATGTCAGTAAAACAAGCAAATTCACCGTAATTGGGCTTGTTTTTTTTCCATATATGTAAAAGAAGATTGATTGAAGGAAATTATTAGACGATCATAGATGACTTAAATAATATTTTTGGACGTCAAAGGCAAAGTGTGAAATACTTCCAACTTCAAGAAAATTTGAGTGATTTATTTAAGTGAACGAGTTGAGTTGCAACATGCATTTGTAGAGTAGGTTCATAGACAGTGGCTCAAGGATAGTCACAGATATACAGGATTTCACTCTTTTAGTAATTCTTTGCCAAGTCGTAAATAGGACTTTAATCAAATACAAGTGAAAGACCAATCTTCACAATTTGCTCCTCATCCTAGGTAAATTCAAACAATAAATGAATGGGGTGCCTAACGTTTGACGTCATCATCATACAAAAGGATAAGCCACACTCACCCTATCAACTTTGTTCCCAACTAGCATCTTGATACACTCGGGATTCGTGGAGTAAGACTTTATATCTTTTGCCCAAGTTTCTGATAAGCTGGTAAAGGTCTCTCGCCTTGTTACATCGTACACTAAGATTAGAAAAGAACTATATTAGTAGACATTGAAATATAGCAACTAGCACTTCCATGAAGAGAATAAATACAAATAACATTGTTTAGCAGTTCACTTCCGCAGCAATGACATATATTAAGCCACATACCTAACGACCATAAACTATTTCACGAAGCAAGAGCAACTATCTCTGATGTCTTACCTAGAATTATTCCGTGAGCCCCTCGATAGTATGAACTTGTTAATGCCCCAAACCTCTCTTGTCCAGCTGCAGAGAGATAATGGATACTCAAAAGTCTTACTTGAAAATGCACAAAAGGGAAAATTGGTGACTTTTAAGAAGTATAAGTTCACTAACATGATATTTTTTATCGGTGCTTTTTTAGGAAGAACGCACACACCTATCAATACTGCTTTTACTGAACAGATTGTATTTTCATTTATTTTTGGCACCCCATGATGGTATAATTTCCAATATAAACTAGCACCATGTCAAAATTATGTTTTATTACCTGTATCCCAAATTGTTAATTTCAACCTCTTGCCGCCAACCGTTAGCATCCTGATTTTGAAGTCCACACCTAAACATTTCAAATAAAATATGTGTGATCCCCTTTCTCCATTTCCTTAGGTAATCAATGTACTAAATTGAAAGACATTCCTCGCTCAATCGGAGTAGACCAGAATATAAAGCCACTAGGTGCTTTAGTAGAAAGAGATTTCTCCTATTGTTAATGATAACTATTGTAGAACACTCCTCTGATTCTGGAGGAAACAAAACGAGATAATGCTATATCAGAATATAACGTGACGTATTTGGACTATGTTTAGGAGATAAGAGATTAAGAGGAAATTTCAACTATCTAAAAAAGGAGAACGTGCGAAGGGCAGATTATGTGCCATGTAAATCAAGATAAAAATTGCATCCTCGCATCAAATATGGGAAAACCATTGTCATTTGCACATAATAATTCATTAGAGATATTGCACAAAAAAGCTCCAAAAGAATACTAACGTATAAGCATTGAGCCATTAGCGCTCAAGTTAACCAACGAGGGGAATTACAAAGGATTATGTTCCCTTCTCCAAAATTGCAATTTAAAACAGAATAATTTAGTGGTGGCAGAGTTTTGAGAACTGCTGTCCATAGGGAACCAAAACGTGGCGGTTAATAACTTAATATTCTCATTTCAATCCCCTGACAATGGTTATAAGATTTTGTCATGGGGCTTGACATGGGTAAACTCAAACCACTGTAACCTTTCGATGATTACGTAAAGAGTTTCAAGTTGTCTGATCTTTCCCGATATTGAGGGATTCCATTAAACTTAGAGCAATTGATTCTCTCGTTAAACGGTCAATTTATGGCAAGTTTAAGCTCCATCTCACATAAATTCAACTATTTCCATTTCCTAGGCTTCTCCAACTACTCTCGTTCATTTTTCCGTGGAAAAATGCTAGTCTTACTAGCCAATACAATTCCTTATCGTCATCCCAGTATAGTGTATAGAAAAGTATAAAATGTAAAGAAATTACAAATTAAGTGCATCTCAAGTGCAATAAATACATGCTTATGCCTTTTCTTCCTTAAGAAAGATATTTAATTATCTCTTATTAAATGTTTCACTTAATTAACACTCCACTGCATTAAGAATGTACTAAACAAAAGGTATGTCGAAAACGTCAGATATTTAAAACAAATAATATTTTGGATCAGAAAGAGAGTAACGCATAATATAGATCAGTTCCCAGGTTAGTAACCTGAAGAACACCATAGCAGAAACCAGGGGCAGAGCTAGCTATAGCTCCGTCGATGGTTTCAGCGAAACCAATAATGTTAGTTCAAACTCTATATTTGTATTCAAAAATTCCACTTACTATGCATAAATAATTTAACAAGAATCCAATAAACTACGTATTTCTAGAATCCAAAATCCATTAAATCAAAATTCTAGCTCCGCCTATGATCTGAAATCCATCAACTCAGTATTCTAGCTACACCTATGATCCGAAATCCATTAACTCAAAATTCTAACTTCACCTATGGCTTTAACAGAACCAATAGCTTTAGCTCAAACTCTAAACTTGAACAAAAAAATTCCACTTAATATATATAAACTATTCATTAATAACCCAAAAAAACTACGCTTTTCTAGAATCCATCAACTCAAAATTCTAGCTCCACCTACCATTTCTAGCTCCACCTATGATCCAAAATCCATCAAATCAAAATTCTAGCTCCACCTATGATCCAAAATCCATTAACTCAAAATTCTAACTCCGCCTATGACACGTAAATTATTAGACTCAAACTCAATCAAACAATAACAACATACAACAGTATAATCTCACGAGTAGAGTCCAGAGAGGATAGTGTGTTCGCAGACTTTACCTTTACCCTTAACTTTTAAAGACAGAGAGACTGTTTCCAATCAAACTCAACCAAACAAAAAGCACAAATATGACACATATCTAACAAAGATCAAAACTTTAAGGAAAAACAACAACAATATATACCTATAATTCCACAAGTGGAGTCCAGATAGGACAGAGTGTGCGCAGACTTTACCTCTATCCTAACTTATGAAGACAGAGAGACTGTTTCCAATCAAACTCAACCAAACAAAAAAGCACAAAATATGACATATATCTAACAAAGATCAAAACTTTAAGGACAAACAACAACAAAACTATCAAAAGGGTGTTTGATTTTTTATTTACCAACAGTGGGAGAAAGATCTTGAGGAGGATGTTGAGAAATAAAAGTGAGAAGAAGACTACTTTTTCCAACCCCAGAATCTCCAACAAGCAGAATCTTGAATGAATAATCATAGCTACTACTAAATCCAACGTTGTCATTCTTCTTCCTCGTACCCATCATCAACAAAACCTTAAAAAAGAACACTAATTTTAACTCCACATACTCTTAACACTTACAAAAAAGAAAAAAAATCTCTTTTTTTTTTCTATCATAAATCTCACACTCAAAAGTTGTCGTTGAAAACAAGAAAAAAAAAACCCAAATTAGAAAAAATGAACAGATGGATACTGAAAAATTTGAATTATAAAAAAAAAAATTGGAATTTTGAAAATTTTTTTAAAAAAAAAAGATTTTGGAGTTGGCGGGTGAAATAATAAAATATTTAGTAGGACAAATGTTGTCTTTTCATAGAGACATTTGTGAGTTAGATTTGTACACGCGCCAGTAATAGGAAGAAGCTGATCTCATTTGTGGGACCCACTTTCTCCGTTCCAATTTTTGTGATGTAGTTTGACTGAACACAAAGCATGATGAGTTTAAGAAATACGAGAAGAAGTTATAATGTTTGAGAATTATACTTTTATTGATTTTCGTCGAACAAATATGATTCATTATGAATAAAATATTGATAATATTATTAAATACAAATATGTTACGTAAAATATGGTAGAGGAGTATTTAATTTCTTGTTTTATCATTATCAAAGGATGTGGTGTAGCGGATAAAGTTACTCCTTCCTTAATCAGAAATCTCTGCTTCCCCAAATGGAATTCCATGCGGCATGAATTTCGATATAGTCGGACTCCAATATGAGTACCGAATACTATTTGAGAAACCAAAAAAAAAAATCTTATTTTGTCTTGTTTTGTTTGAAAGTTTTCCAGGTTTCGTGCATTCATAGGCGATATTTTACGTATTCATATTAAAATACTCTTGTAAAAATTGACATGAAATTAAAAATCAATTGTCCTAAACATATATCATTTGACTAATGATGATGGAGTTACTTTTTATTTTTATTTATTTATTTTAAAAAATAATTTTAAAAATTTTCATCTAACATAATTAGACTACAATATTAAAAAAATATTATAAAATTCAAAAAGATGAATTTTTATTATTTATTTTAATTTCGTGTAAATCAAAATAGAATAAAAAATTTAGTATGGCAGCCGTATGGGGGCCTGTTATGACCGCATGAGATACAAACACTACTCCATATGGCTGTCGAACTATGGAGTATACCTCGAATTCTAATTTAAAAGTCGAATCTCGAAATGAGTGACAAATTTAATTTTATCATATAATAAAATTAATTCAAAAATAGATTAAGATATTTATTTTATATTGAGTTTTAAAGTAGAGGATTATTTGTTCATGAAAATATGGATAAATATAAATAAATTAGTATTTTATCCAACTCGTTTTTAGCCATATATACAATATGAATGGGTTAAATTATTATCCATTTTATCCTGACCTATTTTCAACCCATCTAAATTTGACTTACTCCGTCCATTTGCCGTCACTCATGAGTTGTTTTGGATGTTGAACGGAGTAATAATAAAGTATTTAATATGAAACTATAATAGTAACATACTTACTAAAATTTTACAAGTGAAATTTGACGATGGTGAAATATATGGAGACATTATCATTAGTATATTGCTTGTTGTATTTCGATTATCACATTATTTTATTATTATTTTAAACTCCTTTCTAATAAACTTTGCATTATTACCTTATCACTTGTTAATAGTATCTTCAATTCTTCATTATGTCCTTCTTTGCTATATAAATCCTAAAACGTTTCATGTAAAATATTTAACTAATGATAAAAAATTATTTATCGTTTGAAATGTTTGAGAGAAATGAATTCTATTTATTTTGGAAAGTTTTTATTTTTTAAAAATAACATTTTATATTTGATTGTCTATTCAGATGATCTCACTGCATATTTTTAGTTAACCAACAAAAAGTGTTTATTGTCTCGTTGGGTTAATAGTTTTTTTTTTCTATTTGGTATTCACATTCAAGCTCGACTATATCTAGATTCATGCCGCGTAGAGCCCCATTTGGAGGGAAGCACTCCTTACCAATGATTTTTTCATTTCTCAGGGCTCAAACTCGAGACCTCTGATTAAAGGAGAACCAGCCTCATCCGTTGCATTGTATCCTTTGGTGGTCGTTAGGTCAAGATATCTGACTCCAAATCTCAGTCTAATACATAATTAATACATAGTAAATAATTATTTAAAAATATAAATTGAATTAATAAATATGATACGAATATGTATTAAATTATACATGTAGTTTTTTCCATAAGGTTTCCTATTTTATAATTTCCTTTTCCGAGAATTTAAACAATATTCTCTCTCTCTTTTAAGAAAATATATATATAGTAGAAAATGGAAAACATCTATCTATCTATCTCTATCTCTCTCTATATATATATATAAATAAGTGTGAGTCTAACATCTTCGTCGTCCTACCTGCTTGAACTGCCAACTCCTGCTCCTGCTTCTGACTAACCACAACCTTTCAAATCAGACAGCTCTTCATCGTCCTGTCTGCTTGAGTTGCTTGCTTCAGCAGCCTAATTATATGTCTTTAACTGTTTTGACTATAATTTTACAATATTACCCCTGATGAGATATTTTTTCAACTGTTTCAACTGTAATTTTACTATCTCATTTTTTCAACTGTTTCAACTGTGATTTTACTATCTCACCCCAATCAATTGTTTTAAGTCGTCTAAAATGAGATATTATATTTTAAATTCAAATTTAGTTATACGAATAAGAATGTAAAAATAATCAATAAGTGTGAGTCTAACCAATCACAATCTTCCAAAACAAGCAACTTTTCGTCGTCCTTCATGCTTGAACTGTCTGCTCCTGCTTCTGACCAATCACAGTCTTCCAAAGCAGGCAACTCTTCGTCGTTCTGTCTGCTTGAGTTGCCTCCACCCCCACCCACCCCACCCCATACCAAGGACAAACAAATTAAAATGAATAAAAATATCATATTTTAATTTCAAATTTAGTTATACAAATAAGAGTGTAAAAATAATCAAATATATTTAACAGGCTCGGTCAACTTTTACTATTATTAATAAAATCCTCTCTTTCATTAATGCAAAATTTCAAATTTATTTAAAGTTTTGCTGGCAGTCTAATCAGAAATATAATTGACTGATATTTGCATGGTCCATTTGGATCCTAATAATAATAATTACACTTTAGCATCTTAATTTAAAATAATTATTTTTAAAAATCACAATAAATAATTTAAGATTAAAAAAAATAATTTATCAATTTTTGAGAAATTTTCGGATATAACCATTCAAAAATATCTTAATTATGTTCCATAACTATAATTTGGATAATTACATTTTATAATTATAGTTATAGTAACGTTTGTATAATTCACGCAACACTTGTATACGTTTGTATAGTTGTATAATCACGCACAATCTTTTTATAAATCGCACGAATTATACAAAACTCAATCTGTAGTTACAGTCAAATTTTTGCCACGAAGCGTAATTAATTCAAACTATAACTATATTAACTAATTAATAACTAATATATATTTATTTATTCATATAAATTTTCTTAATTTTATACTAATATTAATTTTTAATATCTTATACTTCCAACCAAACGATGGAATAATAATATAATTTTCCATTCCAATTATCAATTTAAAGTTGAAAAGGTGGAAATTTTACTCCAAGATTGAGGGTCCTATGTTGTTTTATTCTTTGACCAACTTTAATTTAATTTAATCTTATATGATTGATGTAACAATTGTTGTCCCTATATGGCCAACTACCTCCAGCCATTTATTGCCAAATAAATCATTACATTCACACAAAATTAATTTAGTATCATTATGTTAAATTTTAATTAATTATAACCAATAATTATGGTTCAACAGGATTTATTAGTGTCGTTTAAGTAAGGGAATATAATACATGATGATAATGCCAAGTCAAAAAATCAATGGTAACTTGTAAGAATGATCTATAAAGTAAGTCGAGATTATAAGATTTTGAGTTAAAAATTTAGTTAATGCAAAAATTACATGGTTTTTTTAACATTTATTCGTACATTGATATAATAGAGTTATTCGAGTTATTCGATATGTATGTTGGTGGGAGGTATAAACATATGGTAAAAGTCTATTGGGTTGACAATCTGACACCTATGATACGTGTTTTTGTGGGAAGTAGCAAGTATATCGTGAATTAGTTGGGTTAAATAAAGTTACAAGTATCTTTCGTATAATATTTACTTCGCTGGATACATGTATCTGCCGCACTTAGATACATGTATCTTGAATATGAATGGGTCAAATTATGTGTGATTTATCCCAAATACACCATATTCAAGCATGATTCACACGTATACTGAATACACTGACTCTCTCGCTTACCTTTCTCCTTTCTTGCTTGTTTCTCTCCTCTTTCGCTCACCTTTCTCCCAATATATTTGGTATCAAAGATACATGTCTCTAGTGACTTGAAATATGAAAGAGTGGTGTATTTAACTTGAAATCTCATACAACATTATTAATTAGTATCAAACTATAAAATGAATTAATATTTATGTAATTAGATAAAAAAAATTGTGAAATTTTCCCACTGAATTGTTTGTATACTTGATACCATCAATTTCTGTGATGAGCATTGGGATATCGTTTGGCCCATTTGCAAAGAATTGGCCCACTTTTTGAGTCCACGCCATTTGGGCCTAATGAGAGTCTTCCTTGGATTTGAATTTGGAAAAAAATATATATTTGTGCAAGTATTTTTAATAAATAATTATTAATTGTAGCGATACTTTTTATTTATTATTATTTATCGTAATACTATGATAAATATGCATTTGTATTAAGAGTGAATTATGTATACAAGATTAATGTATTACGAGTAGTGTGTGATAAATATATTATCAACTTGTACTATGTATGTTTTATAAATAGTTCTCTATAAATTGTATTAAAAAGTGCTCAGCGAAAAAAATTGTTATTGTTATATATGATAAACTTGAAGGGCAAAACTTAAAGATCAATCCATTTGAAGGAGAAAACGTGCAATTTTACGTAGTTAAAATGAGTTTTAAAAAAAAGACTGAGCTTATCTTTTTTAGACTATTTGATATTTGAAACTTGTTAACTCAATTCATTTAGATTTGTACGGTATAAAATTCACTAAAGTGTAAATCGTTCCCTATAAAAATTTCTTCTATTATCATGAATTGGATCTGAAATCTTTAATGAACAGAAGTGATATCCTAATCATAGTACCATATTTTTTAGTGACTGTGTAAGTTTAATACATTAAAACGATATTTTACATTACGATATAATCACTACAATATATTTTATCTTTTTAATTCAAATAAATGTAAACTAACAATACGATATATTACAACACAATGAATAATAACCACTCAAATAGGATATAAAATCCATCCTCCATATGATAAAAATCCTAGATAAGTGTAAGATTTTTAAAGATCATTTGATAGATATACAAAAATATTACTAATAAATAAATTATATATTAATTATGTACATTATTATTTGTTGATATACATGAAAATTTTTAATCATTCAAGATCTTAATATGTGTCATTATTATCAAATAGAGAAAAAAAAATTATTTTTCTATATTTTAAGGATGATGTTACTTGAGGGACATGCAACCCCAAATTTGGACTAGTCAAAGGGTGGCAGTGTGATGTGATTATTTAATAAGGCTCCACTAATTAATTAATTAATTAAATATCACAAACACTACTTCATATTTTATTTTCTTCATTTATTTATATTTATATTTAATATTTTTAAATAATTAATAAATAAAATACTAATTTTACTATACCTTCATTGATTAGGTAAGACTGTCATGTGATCATCAGGAGGTCATGAGTTCAAACCTTCTGGCAGAAATGCAGGATAAAATTGGGTACAACAGACCTTTGTGGTCAGGCTCTTCCCTGGACCCTGAGCATAGCGAGAGCTTTAGTGCACCAAGCTTGTTGAGAGTCTTTCGGAAACAACATCTCTATTTATATGAGATAGTAATAAAGTTTGCGTACATTTTTCCCTCCTAGACCTCACTTGTGGAATTTCACTGGATATGTTGTTGTTGTTACCTTTATTGATTATAAAATATTTAAATATGAAGCAATGATTCATATTAATAATAAAAATAATTTAAATATAATAAATTATATTTTAACTTTTTAAAAGCAAAAGAAAAAATATTTTTTAAAAATAAATAAATATTTTTTTCTCTCTCTACTTGTTTGCTTGAGCAAGAAGAGAATACGTGGACAAAAAAGTTGCTTATTTAAGATGCTCTTTACTTTATTGTTGACTAAATAAAAAATTCTGCCAAAAAGGGCCTATATTTCTCTATTATGTTCAATTCAAACCCTTTTTTATTTTGAAACCTTTTTTGCTTTTTCTCAATACTTTTTGCTATATATTTTTATGCAAATATTCATGACAAAAGTGCTAAATTCTCTATTGGATAAGCCATCAAAAGAGAAAATTTTAAAAGATTAAATAAAGACGGACATTTATTATATTAATTTTTTAAAAATAATTTAAAATTTATAAAAACGTCCAGTACTACCGTCATTCAAAATAATTATATATAGTATATAATATATAGTCTCTTTTTATATGATTCTTATCGAAGTAGATAATACACAATTTTTTTTAAACTTTAGCACTACAATTTGTCAACTATTGTATATTAGTTATTAAAGATCAAATTGCTTAGGGATCCTCGTATTAAGCTTGTGGTACGTGATTTGGGTTCAAAACATCGTGAGACAGTTTGGTTTCTATCTACTGTTGATGTTAAAAGGAGAATTGCGAGGAGCCAACCCTAGTACTAGTATGAGTGAACTGGGTTAGGCTAATCTATAGTGTACCGAGCCGGACAACTAAATTGGCATGGAAGAACTGTTGCGCCACGGAAAATCCTCCTCTCTACAAATTCTCAAACGAAGTTTTTCAACAGAACTTCGATATTTTATCAAATCATTAAATAATACTCCACGAGAAAAATAGATATGAAATTTTTTATGTAAGTAATTTTATTGTGTATAGATATTTTTTTACAGAAAAATTAGATTTCTTTTCTTATTCATTTATTTATTAATAGTATTTGTTTGGTTTTTATTCTTTTTTAAGCTTTTGATTTCTTCCTTTTGTTGTTTTCCTTGTATTTGATTCTTTTAAATTTTTAAAAAACTTGTGATTTTTGTGAAAGATTTTGTGAAGTGGTGGGGATATTATATTTTGGTCTTATCACCTTTCATTGAGAACAATATTTTGGAAACTTGTCACACTATTTTTTTTCTTTTTTAATATTAGCCACTTGAAATTAATTACGTCTAGAAATTGAATTTCCTTTTTGAAATTTTAAGGATTTGGAATTATATTTTGTGTTTGACAAGTAACCTTTGTTGATAATAAAACATTGGAGACAATTTTTTTTTAAAAAAAATTATTAGTTAATATAAAGTGATTAAAAGAAATTGATCTGGTAGAAGCAGGATCCGAAAAGAGTCAGACTAGCTATAAAGGTTATTGTATGTAGTTTTATCCTATATATTTGGAATTAAGAAATTGTATGTTTTACAGTTCGAAGTTATAACATTTGAATTCGTCAAGACTCAACTTCAAAGTACTGAAGTGATAATGCATATAAAAAAAGTTTAATTACACTAACGTCAATTTTGAATAAAATTCTGATTCTTATATTTTAAAATCAAACACTTACGCCTCATTAGCTATAGTATTAAAAAACTTGCCCTTATACACCTTAAATGAGGTATATCCAAAAATATGTTTATTGAAATAATAATTATTAAAAGATAAATTAGAATTATGTAATTTTATTTATTATTTTATAAGGGTGCTTAGTGTAATTAACTCCCAAGAAAAAAAGAATTTTTATGTATATAATTTGGAGGATTTGATATTTTGGGTTGTTTCCAAGATAGGTTTAAATATAATTGATATAATTAACTACATGCAAATAAAATCAAATAAGCGTTTTATATGAAAAACAAGTCAACTAATTGTTTGTTACGTATTACTCTTTTCATTCTTCTCTTCACAAGATGAGCGAAGCGAGACTTTGATAGTTTGGACATGTACAGAGAAGAAGTATTGATGCTCTTGTTAGGAGGTGCGAGAGGCTGAATTTAGGATTTACACGGAGAGGTAGAGGTAGACCGAAAATGTATAGGGGGAGGTGATCGATCATACAAGATATGGCGAAACTTCATCTAACCGAGGATATGACCTTAGATAGAAAGGAGTGGAGGTCACGTATTAGGGTAGAAGTCTAATAGGTAAGTAAGGGTAGGTTAATGCCTGGCCTTGTGATATAGTAGGTTAGTAGGATTAGTCATGTTTTCATATCCTGTGTTGTCTCTATCCGTCTTATATGTGTTACTTTTATCGTATTTTACATACTATCATTTGTTTTTCATTATTAGTCGTTTTCCTTTCTTTCTTTCTTTCTTTTTTTCATATTTAGTATCTTCTGCTTATGGGGCTTAATTTTGAGACAAGGACTTTTTGGAAACAACCTCTCTATCTCTATGAGGTAGTAGTAAGGTTTGCGTACATTTTACCCTCTCCAGACCCCACTTGTGGAATTCCACTAGATATGTCATTGTTGTTATTGTATTCTCCTCTTCTATTAAAAAAAAGCATCCTATTTAATTTTAAATCAGCTTAATTATATTTCCTTTTTGGGAAAATGACTTTCTTACCATTTTTTACATATAACAACACCACGATTAATTGGAAATCTCCTCTCAATCTCTATGATATAGTTTGGTTTTATATAAAAAATAATAATAAAAGGAAAAAAAGATTTTTTAGATCAAACTTATATTAAAATATGTAAAAATTATAAAATACAATTATATGTAATTTGAAAAGTGTTTTGAAATCTTATAAATTAATTTGTTATAGGCATGAATTTTATTATTCATAAAATTATTGCAATAAGACTAAGCTATAGGAATAGCTATAAAATTTATATTTAGCTACAATGAATTTTGTAGTAATATATGCCTTGTGTTGTGTGATTATAACACTTTTAAAATTTGTATATGTCTTAACATAACATTTGTGCCGTTGCTAAAACTTCTCGTTAAAGTAAAATGATAAGAAGTTTATAGTGTTGAGGAGTTCTACTTTCACGATGAGTTGAGTCGTCTTTTATATGACTTGCTCAGTCTTCACCTAGTAAGCTAACTTTAAAGGTTGAGTTAAATTCAAACGATATCATAACAACATCAATCTCAATTTCTCTTCTTATTTTTTTCGATGCTGGTACTCTATCTTAAATCACCCATGATCTATATTTTTCATCCCGGAGGCATGTGCAAAGGTGAGATACCTAAGAGTATCACATTAACCTCTTACAAGATGAATGATCTCTTTATATCGTTAGAGCAATCCTTACATTTCAAATCGACTTTTAAAGCTGAGTTAGACCAGATATTCATTTCTTTTACGTATAATCAGATATTTTCAAATACAAAAATAAATAAAAAACCTCATGGAAATTCCAACAAGAAAAGATATAGTCCATATTTTAGGGAGTTGGGATGTGTAACAATTAATGGAAGAAACATGAGACCAAAGAGAGTAATAAAGAAGGAGAGGTTTCTTAAGGGATGGGCAAAAGGAGGTTTACTTTACTTGTACTTCTTTACTACTTTATATTTATTATTCTCTCTCACATACACACACCAATGAGCTTCATTTTATTCATATTCACACTTTATTTAACAACCAATGACATAGTTATAGTGATTCAAAGATGGTTGCTTACATATTTTTTTATCGAAAAATTATATTGTTATTATGCATGTCAAAACATAATTAAAAATATATATAAGTACTAAAAATTAATAAAATTCCTAATTTCGCTTACTCTCTCGTCTCAAATTCTCTGTTGTAGTTTTAAAAATAATATGTAAATTATTTATATTTTAGAATTTCAAACTAAAATTAATTATTTTTTAATTTTATTCTTAATAATTATTTTTTTTATAAAATAAATTATATCTTAATGTATAAATAAGGATAAAATGTTAAAAATCCCTCCTAGTTAATGTTTACTTAAAAGCTTATAAAAAAGAAACACTATTTGAGTTTGGTTACATTTATTTTGTCCTATCTCCAAATATTTTTAAAATAGACATCTACATTTATTTATTTATTAAAAAACTTTTATATTTGTGGGTCCTTTTGTATTCTTGCACAAGTCACTTTGACCCAAAAAAAAAAACACAAGAAGGTGACCATGCAAATGTCATTTTCAGACATGATAAAAAAAATCCAAAAACTTTATCTTAAATTAGAAGTTTAATTATTATTCTTAAAACCAATGAGGTATTGTTTGAGTGACAAGAAAATGAGCACAATAAACAATAATTTACATTATTAGTTTATCACACTATTCATGTTTATTTATATTCCAATTTCAATTAATATAAGCTTAAATTAATATTTCTACTTTGTTATTAACTTATTTAAATAAAAAAAAAATCATGTATATCATCATTTTAAAATTTATTTTTTTAATTTTTTTATGAGAGATTCATAAGAACATATAAATTTTTTATGATACAATTGACTATTCTTTAACTTTTGCTCACAAGTTTGCCTTTGAATAAGTTTTATTTACTCATTATTTAGCATTTAAAACTATTGATGTTGAGTATAGGAATCAATTTAATTTCTTTTTAAATGATCGTAACAAATATGAATTTGAATTAATCAGGTGTTTAATATGAATTTATTAGATGTTAAATTAAAAAAAATTAATTCTATGTTAGGTCCAAGATGGACTATATTATTAGTGTCAAGAAGCAAATAATTTTTTGTATTAGTGTTTCCTACATTAATACTCTCTTTTATATAAGCAAGCGTTCATTCAATTCTCTTTTTACATAATGTGATCTTGATATTATTTTTTTCATATAGCACTAACAATTAATTTTGCGTAGGAAAGGGGTTTTTGATTGTCAAAAAACAATCATACATAAATTGATTAGTATGTCTTACGTCGCTCTTTCATGACATCTAAGTAAAAACGTATCATGTGGATTGAAGTTATATGGTATATGCACTTTTATGGTTGATTTATCGTAGTCTAAGTACAATTCACCTAAAATAAAACTTGCACAAACGTATATAGAATCTTTGAGAGACATCATAATAATTACATTATAACTCGTTAATTTATTTAACTTTATAGAAATAGAGATTCACAATCAACATTAGGTAATGAAATCTTGATAAATTATCAAAATCTCAAATAGATGTATAAGCTTAGCTTTTGTCAAATAAATCACTAGATATTTCGAACCAAATCTTGATGTGAAAGACTTGAATACTCCGGTGGTAACAGGAATCAAATTCTTATAAAGTAATTAGTAGCAGTTAACTCACATACCTAAAAAGAACATAGACAATTATAATGGAAAAATTTCTTGCTCAAGGGATCGGAGAAACGATCACTACCTACGATGTGTAGGATTTCAACAACTTCATTAACTTCAAAGAGCAATATTATGATTACAACTTAGTAATTACTCACTCACTTCACCACTCTAAAGATCTACTCTGATCTTCTACTCTACCTTGCTAGAAATCAAATCTACTTCTAGTTATTCTCTCTCAAAGAACTTTCTCACTTACAAAACAATAATATAATTCTAATTAGAGCAAGGCTGAAACAAAAAAACCTAACGTTAGTTCTTTTTTCTTTCGATCTTCAACTCAAAACTTGCTCAATGCATTTTCTGCTAGATCACCAATATGATAGATGCAAAAGCTACTCTTCTAGGGTTGATAGTGATCCTTATATAACTGCACCCTAGTAGAGTCGTACTTGGACTTCTATTCCTAGTCAATATCTTTGTTTTCCTCATTTATGAGTTTATCAACGTAACATAAGTTTTTTCTTCTTTTTCCATTTTTTTCCTCATTCCTCTTTTGCCTGATGGACCTGACTGGTCCACATTATCTGATCCACTTCTTGTTTGAAATGTCTTCGTAACATTCATCAACATCTAAGTCTACCTCTTCTGAACCTAATTCATTTTGTCATTATCAAAATCTCTTAGAACTTTCAGTATACCAACATAACAAATCATAATAATTTCGCCACAAATCCTATTAGGTCTAAATTGATAAGCAAAAAATTGCCTTTTCACAAATTATGACATTTAAAGGGTGATATTTGTATTTGTAGATAAATAAATTTTTATGGAGGAACAATAATGAACAAATGAGAATGACTAACATACCTCTAAATCAACATGCTCTCAAAACAATGGTCAAAATAATACCTTTGACAAATCATAGGTAGAAAAAAGAAACAAAAAGTACTTCATAGAACATAACATACGTACATCTCTTTTATTGTATTATTTGGTCTACATATCGAAACTGATAACATTCGATATTATGCAAGATATATATATAACATACGTCCATTTCTTGCATTGTATATGTTATTTAATCTACATATCAAAACTGATAACAATCGAAATCATCGAGGATATATATATATACACACTTGACATAGTTTTGTAGACAAAATTCATGATGTCTTATCTTATACCATAGACTAATTGGACCATAAACTCTCTCTTTTTATACTTGTTTTTAAGATTCCTTCAATGTTAAATGTAAATTAAAAGTAGAAAAAAAAAAGTAGTAAAAATGAATCATGATGCCAGCTGACTTAAAATGGACTATGTGCACCAATTAATTATGGCCGTATTCTCACATGATTTTGAACTGAATTGGGCCCTTTAAACTATTTATTTTTTTAATTTTTAGTTGCATTGTCTTCTTCTGGTAAAATATTTTTATAAAATTTTCTTTCTTTTATATTTCTTGAATAACACTTGGTTAACTTTTTAAGCTTTAGAAAAACTTGTCAAAATTGATAAAACATGTCAATCCTTTAAAAGAAAAACAAGGGGTCTAGGCTTTCATGGAGGCCAGGTCTCAAGTTCGAAATTCCTTGTCAGCAAAAGCAAAGGGTTTGTCTTGTAAGTCAAGCTCGTCGCACCGGACTTGTCTAGCGGGAGTTTACTCTGTGCACACCTAAAGAGTAGCGACTACGAAGTCCCGTTGTGATTTATATGCATTTTAATAACTTGCCATGCAAATAATCATATACAATCAATCAACTTTATCTAGGTGGGTAATGATTGTATTGTGTTGCACAATAATTTAGCTTTACAAATCACACAATATTTTGTGTAATTTTAGAAGTGGAGTATGAAAAAATAGAATATGAGATAGAAATTATTTTTGATAAATTATTTTTGATTCGAAAGATAAGAGAAGAATTCGAAACAACCTATGTATTTATACACACATATTTTTGGTTATATAATAGTAATATTTTTCCTTTAATTCTGAATAATTTTAAAACTTTTCATGTTACTTTAATTTTTCGTAAAAATTGATAGGCTAAACGCCTCTCAATTTTATTTCTACTTCAATTTCTAGCCAAATTTTTTTCTAGGAACCTATTGACTGGTCAGATGATGAGAGCGAAACTTCTTCGGAAAAAAAGAACTTAAATAAGTTTGTTTGTCTGAATAAATCAACATTTTCTATTATGAACAATATGTCATTTTCAATCGTGATGTATTGTGAAGGTCCTGCCAACACAAAGTGATTTGGATTTTTTTTTGTTTTGTAAATGGTGTGATCGATTACAATGTCTATAGTCTTGCTTCTTTTTTGATCAAATCCTAATTTTGTTTGACTTTTTTTATTGTCGAGTCTAATTGACTCGATTCCTTTTCCTATCTCAATCTCTCACTTGCTTTCATTCTTTCTCTGTATCATAACTTTTTGTCTAGAAAAACAATTCATGTAAATACTTGCGTCTGAATATTATATAACTTTAATAATTAAAATAGGTAAAAATGCTTTTCTAACTATAATTATAAATCAATACATCTCTATATAAAAGATATTCAAATGTATATAGAACACATGTTGGAATTTCTGATATATATATGTATACATATTTTTATTGTATTTTAAATACACATTTGCTTTAAATATTACTTTCTTGATGATTTGATGTATTTCACTTCTAAATTCATATTATAATATATGGTATTTATTATAACTGTGCAAACCAAACACAATTAATTTTTAAAACCTAAAAAACTCCAACCAAACTCTTTTAATATATAGTTGACACATTTTGTATTTAAAATTTAGTCACAACATATCTTATTTATTATAATTGTGCAAACCAAACGCAATTATTCTTTAAAACCTAAAAAGCCCCAACCAAACTCTTTTAACATGTTGTAGTAAAAACCTTAAGCTGTCCCTCTCCCAACTAAAAAGGCTTTTGAAAAATGTCACTTTGTGAAGCCACCTAGAGAGTTCTTTCAAAAGTAAACAAAATAAAATAAAATAAAATAAGATAATAGTGGGAAAAAAAAAAAAAGAAAAAAAAAGGTGAAGTTGTCGTGAAGAACTTCACTTCTTTTATTTATTATTAATTAGTTTTATTTTTGCTTGGAAATTTTTCTATTTACTTATTAGTCATATTTTTTAACAAATTAGTAAAACTTTGAGTATGATAAGGTTAACATCAAATTTATAGTCTAGTAATTATTTTAATTTAATGTGAATTCAGATATAAAATCTTTAGATTTTTGAAATAAAAAATTATATAAAAAATAATGTATATTATAATAGTTAATAATTTAAAATATTTTTAAAAATTGTAATTAGAAAATATTATTCAATGACCTCTAAGACAAATAAATTGAATAATAAACCATGGGTGGAGCCAGAGTTAAGATTTTTATTTTAGGAAAAAAATATAAAATTCGCTATCAAAATAAATATACTTTATAGAATAAAAGTGTTTGAATGATTTCAACTCAAAAAATGAAAACCTTGTATCAAATTAAATTGAATTACATAAATTGAAGTAAAGAGTCAATTTATATGATTATGATTAACTTAACATGAAAATTAAAAAAGAATGAATCTTTTTTAGGACTTAAAATTTTTAAAAAGTTATAAATATATTTATGTAATATAAATTATTTTATAAGAATAACAATTTTAAAAAATAAATTATTACTCAATAGAGAAAAATGTTACTCCCTATATTTTAAATGATTTTTAAGAATCGTTAATTATTGTAATTTTTGTATAGTTTCTAAATATTTAAATCGTTAACTATTGTAACTCGTAATACTTCTTATAAAGTTTCTAAATTCTTAAAAATATTTTGAATTCACTAATTTTATATAATTTTTAAATATTTAAAAACATTTGAATCATTAACTAATGTAACTTATAATACTTCTAATATAGTTTCTAAATATTTAAAAGTGTTTTGAATTAATTAATTATTCTAACTTATATTATTTTTTATATAATTTTAAAATATATCCAAACACTCACATTAAATATTAATTAATTTGATCTTTATCCGAATTAAGCCAAACAAACTCAAACATATCTTTTTTTAATTAAAAGAAAATGTGTTAATATTTACAAACTCATTTTTTTTTCTTTTTAATTTTTTTTTTTTCGATATTTGATATTCTCATTGAAGCTTGATTATTCTGAATTCATGCTGAATAAAATTTCTTTTGAAGGAAAAACGCTCTATATCAAAAACTTTTTTCATAACTAGGGATTTACAAACTCATTCAATATATTTCATAAAAGAAAAAAATAAAAACAAAAGTAAAAAAAGCCCAAAAAAAATAAAAAATAAAACAGCTAAGCATTTAGTCACACAATATGTTGCCTATAAGTCATATTAATCTTTGCTTTTTTGTGTTTGAGCTTTAACCCTCCCACCCTCACCCCACCCCACCCCCAACCGCACACCCCCACCCCCACCCCGCACCCCTAGCCCCTTTCAATGGCTTTTTCTTGGATTTTCGATTTCCGTGTCAAGCAAGCATCCATTTCTATCTTCCCTTGCTTAACCGATGGGCAATAGCCTTTCTTAGCTTACTCCCAAACCTCTTTTTTCACTATAATCCAAGTTATCATCAGCAACCCCCCACCACCATACCCCCTCCCCACTACCCCAACCCCTTCTTCTCTTCTCTTTTTAAGCTTTGCTTCACTTCTAATCTTCTCAAACCTAACGCCCTTTTCCTCCTTCTAAGCAAAACTCTTTTTTTTTTCCTGTATGTGTTAGTTTTTGCTGTGGTGGGTTTATCCCTGATTTTCATTTTCTTGGTTTTTAGGTGGGATTTTGTTGTTGTTTCTTCTATTGTATGTATGTAGACATGTATATTTTATTTGTTTCTTGGTTTTTTAACCAAAAAAACACTTTTGGGTGTGTTTGATTTTTGAATTTTAGGCCGGAAATGGAGCAAGACGGTGCACTTGTTCTAAAACCGGTGCCGGAGAGGGCGGTGGCAGCAGCACCGACGATGTGTTTAGCGCCGGGATTCAGGTTTCATCCAACAGATGAGGAGTTGGTGAGGTACTATTTAAGGAGAAAGGCTTGTGGCAAACCATTTCGGATTGAGGCTGTTTCTGAAATTGATGTTTACAAATCTGAGCCATGGGAGCTTAAAGGTTTGTGATTCTTTGTGAATTTTTGAACATTTTTATGCTGTATTTTCTGATGATTTTGTAATTTTTTTTTTTTGCAGCTGGTATGAATTTTCATTTCAAGTCTAAGCTTTTACCATTTCCACAGCTTTGCATGTGATTTTTTTGATTGTTTTTGAGTTTATGTTATATGATTTTAGATTTGGTTGATTTTTTGAAGAGTTGCTTAGTTTTAAATTTTACTACATTTTATCACTTATCTGTGTGTTTCTATCTGTGGTGTTTGAGGAATGAGTTAATTTCAATTGATTGCAGAAAAATGGAGGTCAGAGTTTTGAAGGTTTTTTCTTTTTTTCAAATAAGAAAAATGCATATTTAAGGTTGATTTATCATGCAGATTTTGTTTGAGGGATGAGTGAGTTTCAATTGATTGCAAAAAATGGATTTCAAAGTTTTAAAGCTTTTTTTTTTTGCAAGTAAGAAAAATGTATCTTTAAGGTTGATTTACCATAAAGATTGATTTTTTAGTATATGGATACAAATTTTTGGAGTTCTAATGATATTTTTTTTTGTAAGAAAGAGAATGTATCTTTAAGGTTGATTTACCATAAAGATTTGTTTGGGGAATGAGTGAATTTCAATTGATTGCAAAAAATGGAGCTTGGAGTTTTAATGGATTTTTTTTAAGTAAGAAAAATGTATCTTTAAGGTTGATTTTTACCATAAAGATTGAATTTTTAGTATATGGATGGATGCACATTTTTCTTTTTCGTTGTTTTTGAAGAAGGGTTGGAGAAGGAGTTGCTGACACATAGTTAAGAGGTTTTGTTACACTCTAATTAGCTTATGTGTGGACAAGATTAATACTATTATCGGTTTAAAGACATCAGAGAAAATTCCAATGTTCATGCAAAACCCAATGAAAAAAATATTTTAATTAGCTCATGTATGGACAAGATTAATACTATTATCAGTTTAAAGACATCAGAGAAAACTCCAATGTTCATGCAAAACCCAATGAAAAAAATATTTTAATTAACAGTCTACTGCTCGTAGTCTCTACAAAGATTTATTCATTTCTGACTAAAAGTTGTAATGTTGCTACATAAGAATAGCATTTCTTCTTTGTTGGTTGTTATAATTGCCGTGAAGTTTTTGTGTGGATGTATTATCAATTCTTCATGTGATAGACATACTCTCCTCTTGAATTTTGTAGTCATTAATTTTTGATGAATTAACTTTTTTCTTTCTTGTGCAGTGTATTCGGCTCTTAATACCAGAGATTTAGAGTGGTACTTTTTCAGCCCGGTAGATAGAAAGTATGGGAATGGATCTAGACTTAACAGAGCCACTGGCCAAGGCTACTGGAAAGCTACTGGAAAGGATCGTCCTGTTCGCCACAATGCTAAGACCATTGGAATGAAGAAAACGCTTGTTTTCCATAATGGTCGAGCTCCTGATGGTAAGAGAACTAATTGGGTAATGCATGAGTACAGACTTGCTGATGAAGAATTGGAATTAGCTGGAGTTGTGCAGGTGCGAATTTAAATTTTGAAAATGCCTCGATTGTGAACCTACTTTCAATTGACGTTTTGAATTAATGTGTCTGTTTATTTGCGAGGAAAAAGGATGCTTTTGTACTCTGTAGAATCTTCCAAAAAAGTGGCTTAGGGCCTCCTAATGCTGATAGATATGCACCATTTATTGAGGAGGAATGGCATGATGATGACACAGCTCACCTGGTTTCCGGAGGAGAGGCAGAGGTTGAGGTGGCCAATGGTGATGAAGCACCGATTGAGGGAAATGACCTTGACCAGGTTCATATTCTCGTGATCTTTAATGTGCATGAATTGTTGCATTAATCCAAATATTGTCTATTGCCGCTATTTGCGCTGCTGCTATTAATGCGGATAAATACAACTTACTATTACAGGAAATAATGAATGCGGATAAATACAACTTCCGCGCTTTCTGCCGCGGGCATTATTGCGTAAAGATGCCACTTACTATTACAAGAAATTATGAATGCTATTGTCGTTATGTGTAGATGCTGTGTTTTTTGAATTGCAAGAATGTTTGTTCTTTTAGTTTGTCTTCTTTCTCCTCGTACACCTGCTTTTGGAAACTCAAATCCTTTTAGCATTTAATTGCGAGTCGTTACATGCAGATGCAGTGTTTTTGTCGTTTTCTCCGAGTATGATTATTCTTTGGAAAACCTAAAACCTTTTAGTTTTTAATTGCAAGAACATCTGCCACGTATTAATTTCTCTTGATTCTCTTTAAATATTACCGTTCTTCCGGAACAGCGGTTTCTGTTTGGACGCGGTCGATTATTCTTTAGAAACCTAAACCCTTTCGGCATTTAATTTCAAGAACATCTGCCGCATTTCACTTTTGTCCGGTGAGAGGCACAAGCTGGCAGAGTGGTTGTTTTCCGTTTTCTGTATCCTTTTGGACTGGCTTCACATAATTATGTATCAGGGACATCTATGCCCTACCCTACAAAAGGAAAGAAGAAGCTTTTACTGCCTTTTTGGCTAGGGCTATGTTAGGTCTACCAATTGAGTCGTGAATGCGTGATACCCTCGCTAGTGTATTACCTTGAATTACTAGTTACTCCCTCCGTTTCAAAAAAGAATGACCTGCTTTACTTTTTAGTCTCTTTCAAAAAGAATGACCTCTTTATTTTTTAACAACATTTTAATTTTAGCTTTTCATGTGGTGTATTTAAAGCCACAAGATTAAAGAGCATTTTGGTACATTTGACATAACTTTAATTTAGAACCACAAAATTGAAAAGTATTCTTTATTTTCTTAAAATTTCGTGCCAAGTCAAACCAGGTCAATCTTTGAAACTGTGAGAGTAATAGATTATTTGTTGAGATGTACAATGTGTGTACTTCATGCTTTTGTTTACTTTTCTGCCCCTCTTGTTAGGAGAAAAATCGTAGTTGGTAAATACCTTGTTACCAAATTATTGGAAGTTTGAATTTGTTCATTTCTAATTATGGTCACCTACGAGATTCTAAGTCGAGTGTTTATGAGTTAGCGTCCCTCTACTTTCTAGGTGAATTGAGATTGATTTGCTCTACTTTTCATCTGAATGATAATATGGTGTGCTTTGATGCGTAGGTGGAGAAAAGGAGAAAGAAGTAACTATAGTATAAAGAATGATACATAAAGAGCTTGATTTATTTTTTGAGTTGAGGAGCAATGCCATAGGTCACCATGGCTACTCCCTCTTTGCACTTCAAACCCGATGCCCCTATAGTGGTAATGTTAGGGTTGGCCTGAAGCGGAATTGACTAGTGGTGCTCGGTCGAAGTTCCAGTAGGTAGTCGTTGCCTTCCAATTACATGCCAGGTTCCTAAGCATAAAAAAAAAACTAAAAAACCATTTGAATCTATTGACATTGTGAAGTAAAGTGTTAAAAGGTGTCTTAACATGATGTCCTACATATGTCCTTATGTTCATTGTCTTTTAAATTGATCAAACATTATTGTAAAATCATTCAATTTTTCATCCTCAAGTGTCGTATCCCAATAATCACAACAAACCCCAGGAGATGAACTTGCAAATCTATGATGTCTTTAGTGTTTGCTAATATGGTAGCTTGCAAGTTTGTTCAGTGATCATTGTACTTGTGGGTGGACTGATGCTTTGGTATTGGTTATTGTTCTCTCGGAGCTTGTGTTAATTGGCTTTGCATACCTGAAGCTTCAGAAATAAATTATACTAGTCTTGTAGATACAAAGAAAAAGGAGTTTGAAGTTCCTATTATAGGTCTCTTAAATTTCCGTTCAAGAGAATTTCCTATCTTTTGCGGTTTTGCTGGTGAGTCGTGCTAATGATGTCTGAAATTAATGAATAGCTAACTTGCAAAGCTTGTGAAGTGGAAAAGTAGTTTGAAATTTAATCTGTTCAAGTTTCCTAGTGATGTGCATCAACATTTTGCGTTGTTTCTTTTTGAGAATTCGACTTTGAGGCTTTTTTGCAAGTACAATTTCAAAGAGAATTTTATCTGCTCATATGTCATGGCTATGTCATGTTTTGGGACCTCTCTGTTGATTGCTAACCGTTGGATGTTCAAAGCAGGATGTGCGAGGAAAGGCTCCTTGCCAAAGTGAGAACCTGCTTGAGGCTCGAGCTCTTTCATTTGTTTGCAAGAGGGAAAGGTCTGAAGAATTCGAACCACTCTCTTTAGCTCAAAGCAAAAGATCCAAGCATGATGATCCTAGCTCTAGCCATGCAAATGGTTCGGAGGATTCAACCACCAGCCAACAGGATCCACCAACAATGATGATGACGACAAATGACTCCCCTACTCTCTTAACTTTCTCTTTGTTAGATCCCCTTGAACCAAAAGAAGCTCAACCTTCTAACTCCCTTAGTTTTGACTCTTCCAATCTTGAAAAATCTGTTCCTCCAGGTTACCTGAAGTTCATTAGCAATTTAGAGAATGAGATACTTAATGTCTCCATGGAGAGGGAGACGGCGAAGATTGAAGTGATGAGAGCTCAAGCTATGATCAACGTTCTTCAATCACGCATCCATCTCTTGAACAAGGAGAATGAGGACTTGAGGAGACTCGTCCGAGGGGGTTAGCTGGTAACAACATCTCCATGTAACTCTAGTTTTGCAGCTGTCGGCAGAGGTCCCCTTGTATCAGAGTCCTTCCTTCGTAAACCTGTCTTTTTAAGTTAGAGAAAAATGGCTGGCTATGTAATAACTCTATTTATGTAGCTTTGCTGTAAACTTGTACCTATCAACATAATGTCGTCTGTTTAACTGGTTTAAATAAAGTTGAGCATCTTCAGTTGCAATCACTAAAGCTCTTGCTATGCGTGGATTCGAGGAAAGGTCCGATAAGGGTTTATTGTATATTGTACGCAATCTTATCTTGTATTTCTATCGGAGGCTGTTTTGGAGGCTTGAATTCGCGACCTTCTGGTCACATGACAACAAACTTGAGGGATAAAAGTTGAGCTAGGAAGCATTTGCAAATTTACTTAGTTTATCACTCTATTTTGACATCAAATTTTTGAGAAATTTTACTTTCACTCAAAGGCGTTCAACGTATGTTCTAAGAGCGTTTTAATTTAAAAAAACTATTTATTAAAAAAGATTATTTTTCCAATGTTTATTAGCAAGCTAAGTAAAGTATTATGCACGTTAAGTACTTTATTATTTATCCAATTTAACGTAAGATATGATCTATGTACCCAAATATCATAAAACAATGTTTTTTCGATGGAATAATTATACGAAAAGTTTATAAATTCTCAATCCAATTGACCTTTATCTTCAAGGTCACAGTGGACATTTAAATTGTGTGATCGCCTTATCTAAAAAAATTCACAATAATTCATTAAACATAATATCAACACATGCAAAAGTCCTGACTTACCATTTTCACAACCACTCAATCTCTACGTCCATCAAGAATATGTTATAATCACAAAACTCAAGGTTTGTATGTGTACAAATTTTATTCTCAGTTGTATTAGAGGTACACAAAATTCAATATACACTCATAAAAATAAATTTTGTATAGTAAGTTTTCACCGAATAAGTTATTGTTATAACTAATTATTCAATAAACTAGGTAATTGGCCCGCGCTTCGCGCGGTCATAAGTAATCTAATTAAGTTTATATATTTCAATATTAAAATTAATAAAATACTCTAAAGTTATTAAGTTCTTTCTATATAAAAAATGTAGCATTATAGATTTATCTC
>JBCEWC010000225.1:0-67933 GCA_038996855.1 Solanum aculeatissimum
AATGGATGAATGAGGGTTTGGGGAATGTTTTAGGGGTTTAGGAGACCTTAGGGTACCAAAAAGGGGCTTAAGGAAAAGTTAAATCATGAAATTACCATTAATAAAATGCAACTTTCCGAGACTAAGTAGAGTCAAACAGTTGCTACAGTACCCATCACACTGTTCACGGGCCGTTCAGCTGACCATCTCACCACACTTAGTCAAATATTCAGCGCGAACTCTCGGAGGACTTTCTAGAACACATGACGAGCATTTTGATAGATCGTTTGGAGGTTGACTGACCGTGTAAGGGTCCCGTGACCCTTGCCTTAGACGTCTAGACTCATCCATGGCTTGGCCAAGCTACTTTCCCACTTTACGGGACAGTACACGGGTCGTCCAAGCTCAAACGGACCGTTCAAGGGTCCGTGGCTCAACACTTGTCTCATGGGGTGGTTCATGGCCACCCCTAGCTCACTAAAGCACCCCACGACACCCCAAACGGACCGTTACATGTTTCATGGACCATGGCCCTTCCCTTAGCCACTTTCTGAGCCTATCTCCAATGTCTTCCAAATTTCAGACAGTCCCACTGTTCGGGCCATAACTTCCTCATACAAACTCCGAATCGAGTGAAACTAGTTGCGTTGTGAAGCTAACTCAAAGAGCTTCAATTTGATATATAGTATCCCATATGGTTAAACCCACATCAAAAGTTTTGACCGTTTGAAGTACACTGCCAAAACTGTCCCTCTAGGCCACCAACTAGCCCATTTTGCGTTCGACCACTTAAACTCCACCCGTGGCTACCAAAACTCAACCATGACTAGTAGTACATCATATAAGGTCAACCATAAGAAGATTTTCAGATTTTTTGGATTGTTACAACTCTATAGACGTTGTCATTATCTTAAGGTTAAACTCGTCATTGATATGACACTTGAACCTATTATGTCGGTCAAATTTAAAGGACTAACTCGATTTTTGATACACTTTCTTACTAAAATTTTTAGTTGGCTTTGCACAAGTCTACTCACTGGGACTTTCCTTACTCATAAGCTTATCATTTTGATATTAATCACTTATCGTTTCGATATTGAACCACTCCCTTGGATCTTATTATGGATCAATAGTCCTCATTCATAATTCCTCAAATACATCTCACATCCTAAATGCAATAATTGTACCAAAGATCCACCACTAAAATCTTTCTTATAAATAATGTTTAACCCAAACATCAGAGTAACAAACTAGTTGATTTCTCAAATACGAATGCAATATTAAACCTTATTAAATGAGCCCATGATATACTAATAACTCCTTAAGTTATTAGTATTCACACTTAACAATCGACATATCTATTTTCATATACCACTTATACTATATCGTGAAAGTCCATTAGATACACCACTAGAACTCATCGTACCTATCAAGAAAGTAGTACAAACTAGCCTGCATACTTTTAATCCATCAAATAACTGTAAAATATTATCCAATTCATCATGACTCTAGCCTAAGTAATACATATTATTTTTATAAATTCGGTCGCTAACAAAAGTAACACACTCCATAACTCTAATCAAGTAAGCATCAATACCATTATGATAGTCGTATCATAATTCTCCTTGATATCCACTTGATCTATAAAATCATAATAGAGATTCTGACCTTAACTGACACAACATCATTCTTATCATTATCTAAGCAATTCATACATCTTATGACACTTTAGTAATAGTAGTTTATAGATTTACAGAATTCATTATCTAGCTATGTTTTTAACATTTCACCTTTAATTGTCAAACCACTTCCGATATCGCATATACTACATCAATATTGTTTGTGTTGTTGGATAACTAACCCCAAAAAGGATAACACATTCATGAAATCCCTCAATTCACTATTTGACCTCATCACTCAAATATCCTCAAAGGGCATCATCGAGTCATCACTTTATTCAATCTTTTCTAATCGTCGAGCATTTAAATTTTTATAAGTATATCACTTACACTTTAGTATCAGATCTAGCATTCAAGCCATATACAACCCACTAACTACTCACATAAAAAGCTAAGTATGAATCATCTCTATAAGTGAGAGGGAATGAAATAAAGTGATAAAAATTACATTAAATCAAGGACGCATGATGGAGAAAGAATAAACAAAAGAAAGTTTCTAATAGTCTTTATAGCCTCTCGAAGAGAAGTATATACGTCTCCATATCGATCCTCGAGACTCTACTAGACTCGACTTGTACATACGTGAGACTTATGAACTTGGGACTTTGATACCATCTGTCATGTCCCAAAAAAAGATATGAATGACATTCGTCTTATCCCACCAAGATAAGTCAGCCTAAAACCTAATTATAATAATAAGATGCGAAAGGATAATACAAAGTAAAAATTTTAACTACGAATAATAAGTCAACTTAATTAAAATCCTCCAAAATTTGATTGTCACGTGCACAAGTCTCTACTACATTACAATAGATTTAAAAGAAAAATACAAGTCTCAAATGATGTTGTCTCTAAAGTAGAACAAGATCATAAATAGGAGGATGAGGCTCGCTAAGATGAAAAATAGCTACCTCACTAATCTCCACATAAAGCCTCGGATAAAAAGAGAAGAGAGAGTATCACAAAGATCTGAGTGCATAACCTATAAAAATATAGAAGCAAGGGGTGAATACCAACCATACGGTACCCAACAAGCGAACTCCTAAACACAAAGTCAAGTAATACAGAATATGGATACTCCTAACTCTCCAACAAAACTTTCACAACTACAACCTGCATAAAAATTACCTCAACCTAATAGTTCACAATGTACATAGCATATAACACAATAACCACACTAATATTTATAGATCAACAACATAAGGATCAAGCTCATCCATCACAAGTTCCATAAATAGGCACTCACAAGTTCATAAATGATAAAGATGAGTAATGTAATGTCAAGCATAATGATGCATGTCTGACCTAGCGATACACACCGGCTGTCTCTCAGTGCGGGACGCATGGGGGACTTATTAGTCCATGCATCTGTCGCAACGTGCGACACGACCCTCGAATCATAGTACCCATTATGACGTACGACACGACCCTCAAATTATAGTATTCATCATGGCGTGCAACACTCCGAAAGTTGAGCCTTTTATAATGCTTTCGGATGGTCAAAATCTATTCAAATACATAATCTACATAAGAATACGAATCTAATGACACCCATATTGCTATATTTATTTTCGGCTAAAAAATTGGATCAAAAACTCACCCCGAGCCCTAGATATCAAATCTAAAATTTTCTTTTGAATTATGTTTACCCCTAACAAAATAAACTTGTACGTCAAATTTCAGTTAAAACGAATCGTTATTCGATCCCCAAATCAAGGTTTTATTATAAGAACCCTAGGACTATATTTTCTTAATTTAATATAAATTGTACACATTTATACCCTAAAAATCTCTTCATAATCTCATGAAAACTTAATAGAAAGGACGAGAATAATTACCTTGATGATTTAGGATGAAAATCCCAAATTTTCTTATCTTCGTTTTCTTTATTTTTCTCTCCGTGCGTTATTTTCATTATTGCGTCGTCGTTCTTTTTTTTTTCCATTTTTGGGGATCCGGGGCACTCAGACCCTTTTCTCCCCCTTTGTTTTTTTCTTTTTATGTATTTATTTTTTTCTTTTATTTTTTCTTTCTTCTTCTTCTTTTTTAAAATAATAATTAAGTACTATAATTAATAAATTTTACTAATTATATTTTAATAATTATGGGCCAAGTGATACAAGATATTAAATAAATTAATAATTAGTCCAACAATTAAATTAATTATCTAAAATTACCCATCAACTAAACAATCGTAGTTACCGAATAGTTCAAAATTTTTAATTTAATTTATGAAAAGGGTCTTTTATGAAAACATGTGGACTCATTCTCAAAATGACCTAACGGGTCATTACATCGCACCTCCTAACAGGAGCGTCAACACTCCTCCTCTGCACATGCCCAAACCATCGCAGTCTCGCTTCACTCATCTTGTTTGCCACAGAGGCCATTCCTAACATCTTCCAAATGATCCCATTCCTTATCTTATCACCCCTTGTATGTTCACACATCTATCTCCACAACTGGCCAATGCTCCACCCCATATAGCAAAGGTGATTTAACTAAAACTCTATAAAACTTACCTTTAAGTTTATATGGTATCTCCTTATCACACAATAACCTAGAGGCAAGCCTCTATTTCATCCATGCTGCCCTAATACGACGTGTGACATCATTATCGATATCACCACTACTCTAGATGATGGAACCAAGATATTTAAAGCTTTCTCTCTTGGGAATAAATTGAGTTGAAAGCCTCACTTTGATGTCTGCTTCATCCCTCACACTACTGAATTTGCATTCTAAGTATTCTATTTTGGTCCTGCTCAATTTGAACCCTTTGGACTCAAAAGTATGTCCCCAAACCTCCAACCTATCATTAACTTTATCCTAAGTCTCATCAATCAGTACTATGTCATCCAAAAATAATATACACTATGGAATCTCCTCCTGTATAGACCATGTCAACTCATCCATCACTAAGACAAAAAGAAAAGGGTTCAGCATAGATCTTGATGAAGTCCCATCTCCAAAGGAAAATACTTCGAGTGTCCTCCCACCATTCTTACCTGAGTTTTAGCTCTGTCATACTTGTCCTTTATAACCCTAATATACACCACTGGAACACCTTTCACGTCTAGATACCTCCATAAGACATCACTCGACACTTTGTTATAAGCCTTCTCAAGATCAATGAATACCATATGGAGGTCCCTCTTTCTTTCTCTTTATTTCTTCACCAGTCTCCCAAAACGATGAATTACTTTATTAGTCGATCTTCCTAGTATGAAACCAAATTGTTTATCTGAAATATACACTCATCTTCTCACCCTCATCTCCATCCCTCTCTCCCACACCTTCATAGTGCGGCTTAGCAACGTAATACCCCTGTAATTGTTACAGTTTTGAATATCACCTTTATTCTTGTAAAATGAACCATCGTACTCCTCCTCTATTCTTCAGACATCTTAGCAGTCTTTAAGATAACATTAAATAAACTAGTCAACCACTCCATACCATCCTAGATAATGCTTTTCCAAAAATCTATTAGAATTGCATCGGATTCAATTGCTCTTCCTCTGTTCATCCTACTAATAGCACGTTTAACCTATTCGACCCTGCAATGTCTGCAATAACTAAAATCACGATGACTATCAAAATGCGCCAAATCGCCCAACTCAATATCTCTGTCACCTTTCTCATTTAAGAGTTTATGAAAGTAAGCTTGCCACTTTGGTTAATGAAAGTCTCGTCTGCCAACACCTCACTATCCTCATCCTTGATACACTCCACTTGGTCCAAGTAGTGAGCTTTTTTCTCTTTCTTTCACAAGTCTAGATAGTCTCTTGTCCCCATTTTTTTCACTTAGCTCGATGTACAAATGTTCAAACGTTGTTGTCTTATAACCCGTGACCACCATCTTTGTTGTCTTATAGATATTCTTAAGCCTCTATTTTTCATCCTTCTCCATACACTCCAATCACTTTGTATAGTCAACCTTCTTAGCTTTTACTTTGCCTTGAATTTCTTCATTTCAGCACCAATCACCTCGACGTCCACCAAATGTCACCCTTGATATCCCTAGTACCTCAGTGCTACTTTTCTAATAAAATCAGTAGTAGTATTCCACATGTTGTTCACATTCCTGCTACTACTCCAAACCCCTAAACTACTCAACTTTTCCCCATCTCCTAAGAAAAGGTAGGAGTAAGGCCTTCCCATCTAATCCTTGGTTCGACATAAATGAAATTCTTCCTCTTATCCCTTTTCATCTTTAAATCCATCATCAAAAGCCTATGTTGAGTAGAAATATTTTCACTCGGAATAACCTTGAAATTTTTACAAAGACTTTTATCACCCTTCTAGAGAAGTAAGTAATCAATCTGAGTCTTTTCTATCGTACTACGAAAAGTAATCAAGTGATTTTTCCTCTTCGAGAAACATGAGTTAACAATAATCAACTCAAAGGCTTTAGCAAAATCCAAAAAAAGATGTCTCACCTTTGTTCCTCTCCCCAAAACCAAAGCCTCCATGAACCTTGTCAAAACTAATAGAGGTTGTATCGATATGCCCATTAAAGTCCCCACTAATGAAGATCTTTTTTGTGTTTGGTATACCTTTCACAGCCTCATCTAAATTCTCCCAAAAGAGCTTTTTGACTTCCTCATCCAGGCCCCCTTAAGGCGCATAGGCACGAACTACATTTACTATATGTCTACCAATAACAAGTTTAATAGACATCATGCTATCATTTATCGACCTCAGCCACATACTCCCTAAGACCTCATCTACTAGGATACCTATTCCATTTCTATTTATAGATCCACTAGAGCACCATAATTTAAATTCGTCCACGTCTCATATTTTTGTACCTACCCATCTAGTCTCCTGAACACATATTATATTAACTTCTCTCCTCTTAAGACTCTTCACTAGCTCTATCGTTTTCCCTATAAGTGGTCCTTGTTCTATGACCCTACTCTCAACTTAAGTAAGCCCATCCCCCTCTCACCACTATAGCCCCTCACCTCTGACCCCAACCGAAGACATGACCCTAATCCACCATTAGTTCCCAACGCCAATAATCTAAGAACATCTATTTTTCAAAAAGTACTCCTACCAACCCAAGCAGCAACTAAAGAAACATATAAAATAAAAGAAAAATTACACAAAATGGACCAAATTATAAAATTATTTATAAAAAATGAATCCAACTCAAACTATTTACCCCCCCCCCCCCACTTTCTCTTATCTTATTTCGCGCGCATGATGTCAACATAACTACTATATAATACTCCATCGGTATATGATACCATAGTAGTATCATATAAAACTGAGGTTATCTTATGTGATACTTTGTTAGTATATTTATACCACAATGGTATCATATAGGATTGAACTTTTTTCAAAGAAATAACTAAGAAATAATTAAGACCCCATTGGTATATGATACCATAGTGGTATCCTATAAGACTGAGTTTAATCTTATGTGATACTCCATTAGTATATTGATACCCTATCAATATCATATAGAATTGTGCTCTTTTGTAAGAAAATAAATAAGAAACAATTAAGAGAAAATTATTAAAATCACAATCTTGTTTGTGATATCATCTGTGTATGATACCATAGTAGTATCGTATATAACCAAGCTTAATCCTTTGTGATACTCCACTAGTACGTTGATACCTTATCGATATTGATCTCATTTTTTAAGAAATAAGTAAGTCTCTGTCGGTATATAATACCATAGTTGTATCATATAGGACTAAGTTTAATCTTATATGATACTCTATTAGTATTTTGATACCCTATCGATATCAAATAGAATTGTACTCTTTTTTAAGGAAATAAATAAGAAGTAATTAAGAGAAAATTATTAAAATCTTAATCTTATTTATTAAAGTCACAATCATATTTATCAAATTCTAAACTTTAGCGGCATCTATATATCTTGCTGGTATCAATTAATTTCTTCCTCTTTGATATCATTAGAGTATATTATACATTGATAGTATCAAACAGTTTAACTGAAGCACTGCCTCTTCCTTCTTGATACCACCAGAGTTTATATATACTCTCATGATATTTGACGCATGAGAATAGTTAAAAATATGGGGAATGAAAGTAAGGGAGTAGCCACTTGTAAATAGTTTTTCTATTTGGGTTACAAGTGTTATTAACTACATAAATAGACATAATTGTAAAATTATTTACCAAATATATACTCAACCCAAACTATTTACCCACTTATTCCACTTTCTCTTTTTTTTCGTGCATAACATCAATATCACTACTTTTGTGATATTCTGTCTATATATAATACCATAGTGGTGTCATATAAAACTAGGCTTAATCTTTTGTGATACTCCATTAGTACATTGATACCCTATTGAGATAAGATTAAGCTATTTTTTAAGAAATAAGTAAGTCTCCATCAGTATATAATACCATAATGGTATCTTATAGGACTGAACTTGAGCCTATGTGATATTCCATTAGTATATTGATACCCTATCATTATCATATAAAATTGTGTTCTCTTTTAGAAAACAAATAAGAAAGAATTAAGAGAAAATTATTAAAATTGCAATCTTATTTGTTAAAGTCACAATCTTATTTATTTTTTATACTATATTAAAAGCGTGAAACCCTTAGAAATGTTGTTTGAACTTTTGCCTTCATTAAAAGTTTTTTCTTTAGACAAAATTGTCTTTTCACCTTGTTTATCAAATTATTAATTATTTAATTAATAAAGAGTCCTAGCATATATATGGTAGGAGAAAAGTAAAAGGTATTAGGAAAATTAATAATTAAGAAGCCTTAAAATATTTTCCAAACAAAATCAAAGAGTCCAAAAATATTTGATAAGAGAAAACTATTTGCTTTCCTTTTATTTAAATTAGTAAAATAGACATAGCCTTTTCTTCAAAAGAAAAAGCCACACGTATGATTCCCAAATATTAGGATTTTAGTACATTATTTAATTCTTAAAATATTTAATAGTTAATATTTTAGTAGATTTTAATATTTTAGTTGATTTTAACAGAAGGAGTCTTCAATTTGTGAGTCCATTTTTTCCCTATTGAAGACTAATATTCTTTGGGTAGGTTTAGTGTTAATTAGATTTTGTGATAAATGTATATAATAAAATTATATGAATAATAATTATATGATGAGAGATTTAGTTCTAAATATAAAATATTAATTAATATTCCTTTTAATTTATGACTAAAAGTACTTTTAATTTCAACATAACCCTAAATGTATGGTAAGAGATATAATTTTAAATATGATAAATATTAAATAACGCAACACACATGCAAAACACGTACACTAAACTAGTTAAACTATAAACTCTAGTGGTATCTATAACTTTGATGGTATTAAACAATTTTTTCCTTTTTGATACCATATATACTCTGATGGTATCAAGCAGTTTGACTGAAGCACGGCCTCTTCCTTCTTGATACCATCAAAATTTATATATATTCTCATGGGGACGCACATGAATAGTTAAAAACATGGGGTATGAAAGTAAGGAGGTAGTCACTTGTAAATAGTTTCTCTATTTGGGTTACAAGTGTTATTAACTACATAACATAAACATATTTGTAAAACTATTTATCAAAAATAGACTCAACCCAAACTATTTACCCACTTATCCCATTTTCTCTTTTCTTTTTTCATGTATGACATCAACATCACAACTTTGTGATATTATGTCAGTAAATGATACGATAGTGGTGTCATATAAAATTGAGTTTAATCCTTTGTAATACTCAATTAGTACATTCATACCCTTATGATATAGGATTGATCTCATTTGTAAGAAATAACTAAAACTCCTTCGGTATATGATACCATAATGGTATCATATAGGATTGAGATTAAATCTATGTGATATTTCATTAGTATATTGATACCCTGTTGGTATCATATAGGATTAAACTCTTTTTTAAAGAAATAAATAAGAAACAATCAAGAAAAAATTATCAAAATTGCAATTTTATTTATTAAAGTCACAATCTTGTTTATTAAATTCTAAACTCTGGTGGTATCTATATACTCTGATGGTATCAAACAGTTTCTTCCTCATTGATACCATCAGAGTATATTATATACTCTGATGGTATGAAGCAGTTCGACTGAAGCACTATCTCTTTCTTCTTGATACCATCAAAGTGTATATATACCCTCATAATATCAAAGGCACGAGAATAATTAAAAACATGGGATATGAAATTAAAGAGGTAGCCGCTTGTAAGTAGTTTCTCTATTTGGGTTACAAGTATTATTTTTCCAAAAAAAATAAATATATGTTTACCTATTCTCAGGCCCACGTAAAAAAAAATATTTTTCAAAAATACTTGTACCACCCCAAGCAACTCTAGTTAGTTAAGAGAATGTACTTTGTAGGAATATGAATTTGCAATCATGAATTAAAATTATTAATTTTAATAAAAAGTTAATATGTAATTTTAGTTATGAATTCATATTTTTTAAATAAATATATCTAAATTTTTATGAAATTCATCATAAATATTTCAAACATGGTTTGAGTAGGTCTGGTCATATGGAGAGGAGAATTGTGATTTCATGGAATAATTACAATTTTAATAAATATGAGCTGATAAAGTTGGATATAACGTAGGCTTGACTTATTTATTTTGAAATAAATATGACTTATTTTTGCATAATTTAAAATCATGCCCAAAATAGTATTTCATCTTTGGGTTATAACTTAAAGTCATCCTTAATTTATCACATAGAACACTAATAATTTCTCATGTTTGCAATATTGATGCTTTTTTGGTCCTCCCCTAAACTTTTGTCTATTTTTAAACGTTGATTCTATTCATAATTTTATGTATGGAATATCTTATCGTCTTTTTATATATTTAGTAGAAATTATAACATGTGAAAGAAAGTGAAAAAAAGTATACCTTGTTCTGTTAAGTAGAAATATTATAGCACCTAAATTATAGACACATTGACATATGATGTTGCAAGAAAAGAAAATTTTGTATGCACATGAAATCGACATGATGAATCTTTTGATTTTTGTTGCAATAATATTTCTACCAAATAAAATAAGGTGTTCTTTTTCTCACCTCTATTACATAGAGTTATTAGTTCTACTAAATATATGAAAAAGATAATCAAATATTCCATACATAAAATTATAGATAAAATCAATGTTTAAAAATAGACAAAAATTTGGGGAGGACAAAAAAAGTACCAATACTATTTTGAGCCTTAATCTAAAGATTTCTAGTCTTAATTCAAAGACTTCAAGTCTTAATAAAAAAACATAAGGGACTAAGTGCTCCATGTGAAAAGTCAAAGATGGCTTTGTAATGACCTCGAAGGTCATTTTTGGAATTCTTAATAAATTACTATTTTTTCTTCTTGGAAGTTGTCTTGGATCATTTTTGGATTGATAAATGTTGGATTTTAAAAACCTTGTAAAAAGTTGGAGTATTGCTAAGAGTTTTTAAAGACTTAAAGTTGAAAATTTTGAGTTTTGCGGTCATCATGAGTTTTGAGTGTCAAAATTCAATTCTGTCTATTCCATCAGCTCTAGAATGCAGAATTTGGTCTAGAAGAATTTGCAGAACTGAATTAGAAGTTAAAACAAAGATTTTAGATCCAGTTGCATTTTCAGTTGATTTTGAATCATAGTTTAACTTTGGTCAACATTCAGAGTTTGAAAGATCGAATCAAAATTTCGACAGTTCCAGTGGTTTCGGGTGGTAAAACTAACAGTAACAATGGTCTCATTGTAATTTTTAGAGCTTCTGAGGGTAGTTTGGATATTCTTTTAAGTTTTAACTAGTTTCTTTGAGTTTTACTGGATTTTGGACAAAGGAGGCTTCAAATTCAAATTTTGACGTTTCCATTGAGGCTGAAACGTCATTTTTGGTAGGGTTACATATTTGATTTTGTGTTTACGGGATTTCGAACGAATTCCGAGAATCCATTTCGTTAATTTATATGTTGTGTTATTATTGATATCTGGTGCAATCAGGTTAGTACTCCACGTTCGCGGGGTTTTCCTCTGCATTCACGGAGTCTTAGGTCCATTGATCTCCGCATTTGCAGAGTGCTAGCTCCTTGACCTTTGCATTCGCGGGGAAGGTCACGACGTTTGCGGAGTACATTTGGCTGTTGATCCGCATTCGCGGATAAACACTCTGCGTTCACAAAGTGTTGGATCCTGTTGGCCTCCGCGTTCGTGGAGCATTAATTTACTTGGAATAGTGAGCATTTTAAAAGTGTCTGGTTCCCCATTTTCCCACCATTTTTAATATTCCAAGCTCCATTTTTTAGAGAATTTTCAAGGTTTTAAGGCAAAGCTATTGGGTAACTAATTTCTAACCTAGTTCCTTAATTTTCATTGATTGAATTATGTTTTTAACTTAGAAATTGGGGATTCTAATTGAAGAAATTGGAGATTTTTTAGACTTTGATTTTTAATGCTAAATTGTGATTGTGATCTCATTTTAACTCCATTTTTGAAATAGTTTTCACCTTTGGAATCCTTATTACTCGAGAAACATTTTCATATATTAATTTTCAGATTCTTGATACTATTTCTAAAATGAATTTTCTTACCATTTTACCCTTTTCGCCCAAATTGATTGATTTTAGTGTCATTAGATTTGTTATGTGATTGTGATACTATATTTGACAGATTACGGTGATTCAGAGTATCATCGAAAGGGAAAAGCTGTGAATTTGACTTGATTTGAGACTTCTACTAAGGCCAGTGGACTTCTAACCTTTTGTTAAGTATGATTGAATCTTGTGCTATCCTATGTGATTATGTTTGGGTGATTTGAGACTCGAAATGGGTTAGATTGATACTATTGTAGGCTTTGATCATGAGAATTTGATTGGATAATTATAAACGTTGTGGATCCTTACACTTGTGCAATACTTGTGGAAATTGTGAATCACTTAATGTTGACATTGAAATTGTGATGATATTGAAATTGTGTTGTGAATATTTGGGACTTGTGAAATATTCAGAATTAAATATTATATTAAATGATTCAAGTGGACATCTTGCATATACTCATCCTTATGAACATGATTATTGTGTTGTGATTACATACTTGCTTGATGTTCCATTGATGATGAAAAATCAAAAGAAAATGGTTTCGACTAGAAAAAGAAAAGAAATAAAAAACTGAAAGAAAATGGTTCAGGCTAGAGAAAAAAAATGAAAAGCTGAAGGGAAATGGTTCTGGCTAGATATGAAAGTAAAAGCCGAAGAGAAATGGTTCTAGCGGATACATGCTCCATGTGAAGTCCCCATGGATTTTAATCTGACACAATCAACAGATGTGTATCATGCAACAAATACGATTATTTGACATTGTATCACATGATTTACATTTTATTTCATTCACTTCATTTCATATCATCCTTTCTTGTTATTGTTATATATATATATATATATATATAATGTGTGGGAATGCGAATTCTTTGAAATTTGTATATGGATAAGATTGGACTATTGAAAGACTATGATATATGTTGACAACCTGAACCTTATATATTGTGAAAATTGGATCATGTGAACATTGTGAAAGCTCATGACTTTGATAAATTATTGTATCACTTGTTTATGGAATTTAGTTGTATATTCTGAGACTATGTCCTATGATATGTTGTTGCATATGTATTGTTGTTCAGCTGAGATTTTTTTGAGTACAGGTGTGTAGTTCGGCGGTAGGTGATTGGGTGAATAGGAGTACCTGTGTTCTTCATTGCTTTACTTTAGGTTAGTTTCCATTTGTTGAGTACCGCATTGTTTGGTTCTCACCCCTTGCTATATTTTTGTAGGTTGTGAGGCTGGTCCACTTTGCTAGACTTTCCAGCTTCAAGATCGAGCTTTTGGATCTTTTGAAAGGTAGTTGTTTGTCTCTTCGGCAGGCCTTCGAGGATTCTATTTTTATATTTTGTTCTATTTGAGAACTAGACCTTTGAGACTTGTATTTTGTTTGAATATTTTGATTATTAGAGGCTTGTACATGTGACACCAGTTCTGGGATGGTTGTAGTTAGTTTTCTTATGTTATCCATTATATTAGAATGCTTTATCTTCTATTTTGTTATTGTTTTGGGTTGTTCAGTGTTGGGCTGACTCACCTTGGTGGGTTAGGTGAGTTTCATCACACTTGATTTTTGGATCGTTGCAATTTGGTGTCAGAGACCTAGGTTCATAGGTCTCACATGTATACAAGCTCAATCTAGTAGAGTCTTGAGGATCAGTGTAGAAATGTTTGTTACTTATCCTTGAGAGGCTATGAAGACTATTAGAAAATTCTCTTTTACTTCTTTCTAATCAATTCATGCATGAGTTTTGTTTAAGTCCTGATTGGTCGTGTGTCCTTTTGGTAGATGACGAGGACTAGAGTTACATCAACTACCAGATGAGAGGAGGCAACCCTCAAATTGGTATTAAGACCCCATTTAGGGGTAGGGTCCGAGTAGAGGTCGAGGTCGAGATCGGGGCTGAGGAGCAGCATCGAATAGAGATTATGAGAAGGGCATATCCCCTAAGCCATTAATAGAGCCTAGAGAGGTGCAAGTTCCTTCTGAGTATGTTGTAGCACTACTGTTACAAGACACCCTTTTGAGAGTTTTGAGTATACTTGAGACCATGGGTCAGACAAGTAGCCCAGCTGATACATCAGGTACTTCATAGACATGGGTTAAGGTTCAACCTCCAGCAGCAAGCCCTCGAGGCCCAGATATATATGGAGCAACTACTATTAGTACCTATTATTGAGATCCCTCTAATAACTGTCTTTATTGATGATGAGCAACATAGATATGAGAGGTTCCAAGAGATGGAGCCACCTCAGTTTTAAGGTGGAAGGACCAAGGATGCACATGAGTTTTTGACTACGTACAGAGAGTTGCTCGATGTTGTAGGGTTGGCAAAGTATCATGGGGTATGGTATGCTACTCTCCAGCTCCGTGGACCAGCCAGGGAGTGATAGAGGACTTATTCGGGATCTCTTCTAGTTGGGTCTCCCCTGATGATTTGGAAGACATTTCTAGTACCTTCTAGGATATATTTTTTCCTTGGAGTGTCCACGAGGAGAGCATCCAAGGTTTGAGAGTTTGAGACAGGGTACCATGATAGTTTCTAAGTATGAGATTCATTTCTACTAGCTATCTCGACATGCTATAACTATTCTTCCTACTGAGGCGGAGAGAGTTTGCCTATTTGTGAGTGGGTTAGCATATTCTATCAGACAATTTGTATTTTGGGTGTCTAGAGATGGAGCATACTTTTAGTCAGTGGTTAGTATCACCAAGGAGGCAGCGCTCATGCAGAGAGAGGAGTTTGGGAACCCCAAAAGGGTCTATATATCTTGAAATTACTCATATGCGTCATCTAGGGAAGAGGTATGACTAGGAAAGACGGTTTGTACTAGTAGCACGGGGTTCATATAGCTTTGCTAGATTCTGAGGGAGGGCGAGGCCCTTATGATTCTTACAGTTCATGCCATAGCTCTTCCAGCTCACAGTAGAGGCCTACGGGCCAGGGTGGTTATAATATCCCTCCCATTCCTTCACAACCATCGTCCATCCTCAAATTATGTTATGGTTGGGGATCTATAGATCATATTATTCGACAGTGTCCTATGCAGACTCACATGAGTCCCCACCGCTCAAACACTGCAACACTGGTTAGAGATTTTACACCATCAGCTAGAGGTATGGCCCCACAGACTAGGGTTGAGGTAGGGGTCATGTTGACAGAGGCGAACACGCAAGAGGTAGAGGAGCAGGTGATGGTTTCACACATTCTGGTGGTAGAAGGGAAACTTCTACCAGTAGAGGACGTGATGGCCATTGTTATGCTTTCATAGGTAGATTGTGGTTGAGGCCTCTAATGTTGTGATCACATGTATTGTTCCAATTTGCCATCGCCTTGCATCATTGTTATTTGATCCTATCTCCACTTATTCGTATGTGTCTGCACATTTCTCCTTGGGATTTTACTTACCATATGATAGTATGTTTGTGCCTGTACATGTTTTGACCCCGATAGGTGAGCCATTAGTAGTGGATCGGGTGTACCAATCCTGTCTTGTGACCTTTTCACGCTATGAGACTTGGGTTGGCATGAATATTCTTGATATAGTGTATTTTGATGTTATATTGAGGATATATTAGCTTTCCCTTCATTGGGTTATTCTTAATTGTTATGCTAAGACTGTGACTTTAGCCATTTTGGGTAGATTGGGTATTGTATGGAGAGGTTTGAGTGGATTCTATCCCAACAAAGTTATATCATATATTCGAGCATGAAAGCTAGTGGACGAGGTTCTCTTGCTTATTTGGATTTTATTCATGATACCGATGTTGAGCCACCACTGATGGAGTCTATTCTCATTATTCGGGAGTTTGTTGATGTGTTCCCTTCAAACCTTCCTAGAGTCCCTCTTGATAGGGATATTGACTTTTTCATTGATCTTGAGTCAAACACTACGCCCATTTCTATTCCTCCCTACTATATGGCTCTAGCTGAGTTGAAGGAGCTAAAGGAGAAACTCTAAGATCTATTGAGTAAAGGGTTTATACGCCCTAGTGTATCTCTTTAGGTTGCTCTTGTCTTATTCATAAAGAAGAAGGATGGCTCTATGAGAATGTGTATTGACTATAGACAGCTGAACAAAGTGACAATCAATAATAAGTATCTTCTCCCTATAATTGATGATCTATTTGACCAGCTTTAGGGTGCAACCATGTTTTCCAGGATTGAATTGAGATCCGGATACCACTAGCTGTGGATCAGGACTTCTAACATTCCTAAGACAACTTTCTGGATGAGGTATGGGCACTATGAGTTCCTTGTTATGTCATTTGGGCTGACCAATGCCCCGACAACCTTTATGGAGGTGATGAATGATGTATTCCAACCTTATTTAGATTATTTTATTATTGTCTTCATTGATGATATATTGGTTTACTCCAAGACCGAAGTGGATCATGAGCAACACTTGAGGGTTATGCTTCAGCGGCTTAGAGAGAAGAAGTTTTATGCTAAGTTTTCCAAGTATGAGTTTTGGTTGAGTTTGGTGGCATTTCTGGGTCATATTATTTCTAGAGAGGGTATTCAGGTTGATCCAACAAAGATTGAGGTGGTTTAGGGTAGTATTAGACCTACTTCGACCACCAAGATTCATAGTTTTATAGGCCTAGCTAGTTATTACATGTGATTTGTTTAGGAATTTTCTTTTATAGCAGCTCTATTAACCAGACTCACTTAGAAGAATGCTCCATTCCATTGGTCAGATGAGTTTGAGGAGAGCTTTCAAAAGCTCAAGTTATTGCTTACTATCGCTCCTATATTGACTTTGCCAGAGGAGGGGATTGATTTCATAGTATATTATGATATGTTTGGGGTTGGCTTGGGTAGAGTCTTGATGTAAAATGGGAAGGTGATAGCTTATGCATCCAGACAGTTTAAGACTCATGAGAAGAACTACCCTACCCATGACTTCGAGTTAACAACTATTGTGCTTGTGTTGAAACTTTGGAGACACTATATTTATGGTGATCATTGTGACATCTTCATTGATCACCACAACTTACAATACATTTTCAGCCAGAAGGACCTGAACTTGAGACAAAAGAAGTGGATTAAGCTCCTGAAGGATTATGATGTGACCATCTTATATCACTCAAGTAAGGCCAATTTGGTGGCTGATACTTTGAGTAGAAAGACTTCTAGTATGGGGAGTCTTATAACTATTTAGGTTGAAGAGTGACCCTTGTCTAGGGATGTTCATAGGTTAGCTAATGGGTTTGTGAAATTACAGCTTTCTATGGATAGTGGTGTACTTGCTTGTTTCAAGTCTCGTTCCTCCTTAATGGATTAAATTAGAAATTGACAGTTTGAGGATGAGAAACAATGTCGGATTCGTGACTAGGTGATTAGAGAGGAGGCTAAGGAAGCCAAACTCAATTCTAAGGGTGTATTAAGGATCGGGGACAGGATTTGTGTGCCTAAAGTAGATGATTTGATCAGATTGATCCTAGAGGAGGTTCATTATGCTAGATATTCTATTCACCCAGGGACAACAAAGATGTACCATAACTTGAGTCAACACTACTGGTGGTGGGGCATGACGAGAGATATATTAGAGTTTGTAGCTAGGTTCTTGACATGTCAGCAAATCAAATATGAGCATTTGAGACCTAGCAAAAAGCTTTCGAAGATGCCCATTCTCGAGTGGAAGTGGTAAGGCATTGCCATGGACTTTGTGGTTAGCTTACCTCCTACAATTCATGATTTTGACTCTATATGGATGGTGGTGGACCGATTGGCTAAGGTCCACCCATTTCATTCTGGTCAAGGTTAAGTTCACATCTGAGAAGTTGGCTCAACTCTACATCAGTCAGATTGTGAGACTTCATGGGGTTCTAGTTTCTATTGTGTCAAATCGTGGCGTATTCCCCGACAATGGCGCCAAAATACTTGATATCGCTCAAGTCATACCTCCTTTTTTAGGTAAAACGGTCGTTGTCAAGTAAATAACCTGCCAAGGTTAGGGTTGATCTCTTAGGGAATATGGTAGACTCCAGAATAGTTCAATTGTAAAGTAAGGTAATTAACCTACTTATCTCCCAAGAAAATAGGGGGTTTTGCAAATTAAAACTAACAAAGAAAACTAAACTAATGCAAGTGATATGTAACCAGTAGAATAGCTAACTAGGGTGATGTGTTCCCCAAGATTCCCTAACTCGATATTATTAGATAATTGTAATCTTTTCCAGTGTGTAGATGTAGGACAATAAAATAAGTTTACCTAAACCTTTGATCCAGCATATAGGTAAATTTCATCACAGAACTTGATTCGTCCTTGCAATGTGACATTACTAAGCCTTACCTTTTTATCCCAGTACAACCTCTCCTTGATCTGATTTAGTCGATTAGACAAGAACATCTAAATCGAATCCTGTTAATTATCCTCTTTTCGTATTCATTACCTCCTTGATCTGACAAGTAACACTAGGCGGGTTTTAACGTAGGCATTCTATTAAAAAATAGTTAAAGTGAAGAGGAATAACTAATACATCCTTACACACCTTCCAAGAATTACAAGATATCTTATTTTACCTTATTAGTTCTTCATGGTTCCCACAACCCTAGTTGTGGATTTAGCTACTCATGATCGGTGTAGATGCAAGAATTATGAAGTAGAATAACATAATTTTGCACTTACACAAGGGAATAGATGAACAAGAAATCTAACTCTTCAAATAGAAATCAAAATACGAATCAAGCACACCAAAGTTGTTGCTCTCTCTCTAAAACTAAAACCTATGAACTAGTATGAACTCTCTTTAAACTTACTGAAAAATAACCTAAACACCTATTTATAATGTCTAAAATACAAAACCAAAACAGAATAGGAAAATTATTTTGGCACACTCCACGGGCAAGTTCATGACTCATACTTCAATCCATGGCTCATGTGTCGGGGTTTGATGGTCTTTAACTTAGATTTGGAGATATCTTCTATGAGACCTTTCCACAAGTCGTGTAACATTCTACGACCTGTGAAGGTTTTCGTCTGATGAAATTTCAGAACTTCTCCACTCTTTGATCCTCAGGTCACGACTGTATTCTATGACTCGTGAATTAATCTATGACTAGTCTAGATGCTCGTAGAGTCACATTCAAAAAATTCACCCTTTACTAGAAATTGCTATGACACCCTATCTACGGCTCGTGAACTATTCTAAGCCTCGTGAAGGATTCTGTGGTTCACCAAAAATTGCTACTTCAGCATACTTTGCCTAAAAACTATGCCAACACTAAAATCCAGCAAAACAAATACAAAAACACATCAAATCTACTAACATCGCTTTGAGAACACACAAAATTCTATGTTTTAAGCATTCAAAGTGCTACATTTTGGTAGTACATCAATGAGTATGATGATATTTTAAAGTATTTTATGGGACTTAACTTATCACTGAGTGCGGCATTGAGGTGGGGTTAGGTAAGGAACCCTAGAAGTAACCTTTTGTCTCATTAACTATGTGCCACCATAGGACCTCTTGTAGTCTAAGGCTAGTGAATCCACAATAGCAAATTAAAAGTAAGATATGCATGCGTACACGGATGGAGTTCCACCTGACAAGTGGTCTCTCCATGCTAACGTAGAGGGCTATCTTTAATTCCATGTAGCGTCTCTCATGGTCTTAAATATCATTCATTGTCTCCTTCCACATAATTATGTATATGATGTTTATGTTACTTTAAAGCATGTTCCATATTATACATTGATCATTCATTACATATTGAGATTTACTCTTTGCTTATGATTATGCATATTGTCTATGATGACATTACAATTTCATGCATGCTGACATTACAATTTCATGCATAATGGCATTATAATTTCATGCATGATGATATTAGAATTTCATACAGATGGCATTACAATTTCATGAATGATGACATTTCAATTTTATGTGTTGCATTTGCATCCCACATACTTATTACATTCTAAAGTACTAACTTATATTTTTCCTTCACGATATCACCATGTAGGGACCAACATTCCTCCTCTTATGACATGTGGCTAGATCTTTGGATGGTTAAAGACTAGTAATTTTAGTGAGTCCTCTAATTCAAGGATGACACCCATTTTCTTCTAGCTTTTAATGTTGAGACTTTTACTTTCTATGTTGTATTCACTTTTGATAGATTTCACTTGAGTATGAGCTTTGAGCATGTCTTAGCCCTCACCAAGTATTTATTTAGTTGGTATGTTTAGACAAAGATATTAAAGTTCATGTTGTTTTCCTTTTCATAAATTTTAATGATGAATATCCCTTAGTCCCATTCCCCATTTAGAATTTTGCTTTATTATGTTTAAATACCTATAATGCTAATAGGCTTAGGTGAGGTGCCTTTGGGTCTCTCATTCACTGTGTAACAACTAGGCTCTAGGATCGGGTTGTGACAAACTTGGTATCAGAGCACGAGATTTTAAAATATTCCTCGGATGTCCAACATACCATGTCAAATAGAGTCTTGTCCGTGGTTTTGAAATGCGCCACAATCATGAATAAGAGGCCATAAGGCATTTAGGAAACTTTCCCTTCTTTTATGATTCATGTCGTGCCTTAGAAATTATCTTGAGGCTTCATTTATCTAATGACATTCTCTTTGTGATTTTCTAGATCATTCCAGCAAGAAAAGTTCTTCTACCAAGGGATGCGAATGAGGATCAAGTCCCTCCAATTCCCCAAGAAGAGGAGGTTTCTCATGTGGAACTTTAGGGATCCTTCACCATGTTGGCTCAAATTGTGGCTAATCAAGTTGATCGGGAGATTTTCTTCCTCCCCAAGCACCTACCTTGGCAACTAGGATTTGGGACTTCATGAGGATGAACCTACCTGAGCACCATGGTTCTAAAGTTGATGAAGACATAATGGAGTTCATCAAATTGTGGTCGTTAAGGGGGTACCACCAAAAGACAAGGCTAAGATTATAGCCTATCAACTTAAAGGCATCGCCAAAGTGTGGCATGACCAATAAGTGGATAAGAGAGGTGAAGCGGGACTAATCGCTTGGGAAGAATTTAAGGGATCCTTTCTAGATCGGTTCTTCCCATTGGATCTAAGGGAGGCCAAGGTGTAAGAGTTCATCAATCTAAAACAAGGCAACCTGAGTGTGAGGGAATACTTCCTCAAGTTTACCAAGATCTCAAAGTATGCACTGGTCTTGGTTGCCAACCCAAGGGCAAGGATGAGAAAATTCATTTTTGAGGTGTCAGAGTTGGAGTCCAAGGAGTGAAAAATTACCATGCTAGTGAAAAAAAATGGATATCTTCTGCCTTATGACCTATTTAGAGCAAATAAAGAAGAAAAAATTGAGGGAGCGTGCTAGGGAGTCCAAGAGGGCTCGAGTTGATGGTGGTGGAATTTCTCACCAAAGAGTTGGTGGACATGGAAAGTATCACGGTGGCCAAGGTTTAACTAATGCTCTTCCTCCAAGGTTCAACAAGGGCAAAGGTTCCAACTCCAAGTGACAAGGAGGTTTGGGTGCTCAAGCTTCCCTAAATTGCGTTAAGTGTAGAAGACCCCACAAAGAGGAATGCCTAGCCAGTTTTAATGCATGCTTTAAGTATGGCAAACCCAGTCATCATGCTAGGGAATATAAAAGTGGTGGTGCTAAGCTCCAAAGACAAGGAGTCCAAGGTGGTCAAGCTCAAGGAAGTGCTCCAATGGCCAATCGATTCAATTCTTTGCATGCTCGATAAGAAGTGTAAGAGACTCCGAATATTATTATCGATATGTTTAAAGTTTACAATTTTTATATGTATGCATTATTAGATTCTGGAGCCAATTTGTCTTTTGTAACTCCATTCCTTGTAAATTGATTCAATAGGTGTTCCAAAAACTTAGTTGATCCCTTTGAAGTTTGTACTCCCGTGGGTGAGTCGGTTGTTACAAAAAGAGTCTATAGAAGTTATCCCATGTCTATTTTGCATAAAGTTGTTTCTTGTGATCACAACTTTCTAAGGTTGATTTTGCTGTCATTATTTGTATGAATTGGTTGCATACCTCTTATGCTTTTATAGATTGTCAAATCTGTAAAGTCAAATTTCACTTTCCAAATGAACCCTTTCTTGAGTGGAAGGATAGTAGTTCAGTGTGTAAGGGTCAATTTATTTCCTATCTTAAAGATAATAAGATGATTTTCTAGGGGTATGTCTAACACCTAGTGAGAATTAGGGATGTCACTTCTAAGGTTCTATCTCTTGTCAGTTCCCATTGTCAATAAGTTCCTTGACGTCTTTTCCGAAGAACTTCACCGTATTTCTCCCAAAAGGGAAATAGATTTTGGCATATATCTTCTTCTTGATATCCAACCTATCTCCATTCCTCCTTATAGAATGTCCTCAATGGAGTTAAAGGAATTAAAGAAAAAATTGGAGGATTTGTTGGAAAAGGATTTCATTAGACCAAGTAGGTCTTCATGGGGTGCTCCAGTATTGTTTGTAAGAAAAAAAGATGAGTTGATCTAAATGTGCATAGACTATAGGCAATTGAACAAGCTTACTATAAAAAACAAGTATCCACTTTCAAGAATAGATGACTTGTTTGACCAATCGCAAAGGGCCAAATACTTCAAAAAGATTGATATTCGGTTCGATTACCATCAACTAAGGGTAAGGGAGTGTGGCATTCCCAAAATGGCTTTCCAGACAATGTATGGTCACTTTGAATTTATGGTGATGTCATTTGGTTTGACTAATGCACTAATGATATTCATGGATCTAATGAATAAAGTGTTCAATCCCTACATTAATGTATTTGTGGGTGTCTTCATAGATGACATTTTGGTATATTTTTGGAGTAGGGAAGAACATATGAACAATTTGAGAATTATACTTCAAACCTTGAGGAAGAGATAATTGTTTGCCAAGTTTAGCAAGTGTGAGTTGTGGTGTGAAGAAGTGGCATTTCTTGGGCACGTGGTGTCCAGTAAAGGAATTAAAGTTTATCCTAAGAAGATAGAAATGGTCAAGAATTGGCCTAGACCATTGACTCCCTCAAATATCAGGAGTTGTTTTTGGGTCTGGATGATTATTATAGAAGCTTCATTAAAGGATTCTCCTTCATTTCGTCACTATTGACAAAGTTAACTCAAAAGAAAGCAAAGTTCCTATGGACGGATGAGTGTGATAAAAGCTTCTAAACCTTGAAAGATCGATTAACTTCGTCTTCAATCTTGACCTTGCTGGAGGGTACCGAAGGGTTTGTTGTGTATTGTGATACCTCACCGGTGGGTTTGGCTTATGTGTTGATGCAACATGAGAAGGCGATTGTCTATGCTTCAAGGCAATTTAAGGTGCATGAAAAGAACTACCCAACATATGATCTTGAGTTAGCAGTTGTAGTATTCGCGTTGAAAATTTGGATCATTACTTGTTTGGGGTTCATGTTGATCTCTTCACCGATCACAAGAGTCTCCAATATGTGTTTAGTCAAAGAGACCTTAGCCTAAGGCAATGAAGGTAGTTAGATCTTCTCAAAGACTATGACATCAATATGGAGTATTACCTAGGTAAGACTAATATTGTAGTCAACATACTTAGTAGGGTGTCTATGGGTAGTGTATCTCACATTGATGATGGAAAGAAGGAGTTGGCAAGATAAGTTCATAGGTTGGCTAGATTGGGGATTAGATTGAGTGATGCCAAAAATAGTGGTGTGATGGTATCAAATGGTTTCGAGTCTTCATTGATTTTGGATATCAAATCCAAGTAAGATCTTAATCCCACTCTGGTTGAATTGAAAATGTTAGTGAAATAAGCAAGGTAGAGGTTTTCTCTCAAGGTAGAGATGGTGTGCTTAGATATCAAGTAAGATTGTGTGTCAAATGTTTATGGGTTGAGGAGTTTGATCTTGAAGGAGGCTCATAATTTATTTTATTATATTCATCACCGTTCCACTAAAATGTATAGAGATCTAAGGGAAGTGTATTGGTGGAATAAAGTGAAGAAGGACATAGAAAAGTTTGTGGTTGAATATCCTAATTATCAATAAGTAAAGGTCGAGCGAAAAAAGCCAGGTGACCTAACTCAAGACATAGAGATCCGTACTTGGAAGTAGGAAGAGATCGATATGGATTTTGTGGTTGTTTTGCCTAAGACAAAGAGGCATTTTGTCTCCATGTGGGTTATTTTGGATAGAATGACAAAGTTAACTCACTTGCTACAGGTCAAGACAACCTATAGTGCCAACGGCTACGCTCAGGTGTATATCCAGGAGTTGCTGAGGTTATATGGGGTTCCATTGTCCATTATATCAGATCGTGGTGCTCAATTCACCTCTCATTTTTGTAAGTCATTTCAAAAAGGCCTTGTTACTACGGTAAAGTTGAGTACTACTTTCTACCCTCAAACTGATGGGCAAGATGAGAGAACAATTCAAAAACATGAAGATATGTTAAGGTCTTCCATATTGGAGTTTAAAGGGAGTTGGGATGAACACTTACCACTTATAGAATTCACCCACAACAATAGCTATCACTCTAACATCGAGATGACACCATTTGAAGCCTTCTATAGGAGGTGATATAGATCCCCGATGGGCAAGTTAAAAATTGGTGATAGGACCCAACTTGGTCATGAATGCTAAAGAGAAAGTGAGACTTATAAGGGAGAAATTGAAGTTGGATCAAAGTCATCAAAAGTTATACTCTAATGTTAAGAGAATGGACCTTAAGTTTGAAGTTGAAGATTGGGTATATTTGAAGATGTCACCTATGAAGGGTGTGATCCAATTTGATAAGAAAGGGAAATTGAGCCCTAGGTATGCAGGGCCTTATAAATTATTAGGAGGGTTGACAATGTGGCTTATGAATTGGAGTTTCTATTGAAAAATAAATATGATTCACTCAATGTTCATGTATCAATATTGAGAAAGTTTATGGGTGATCCAAATTCCATAGTGCCTTTGAAAGATGTAAGTGTGGAAGAAAATTTGACCTATGAAGAGGTTTCTACTAAAATGCTAGACCCGACAAGTGGAAAAGTTGAGAAACAAGGAAGTTGCATCCGTCAAAGTTGAGAGTGCTATCTGGGAAGCAAAATCAGACATGAAGAAGTGATACCCTTATCTCTTTCACTCTACTCAAGCCTATGGTATTAAATTCTTTTTGTCCAAAAACTTTGAATTCGTTGCATTTCAATTTTCATGTCGTTTGTGCACATTTACATTTTTGTGGTACTATTTTTGAATGATATTTAAAGTATGAGTTTGCAAATTTCATGAAAAAGATGTTTAAGTTGCATTTTATATTTATACTGGGTTGTTAGCTGCTTTCTTACTTCTTTAGAGCTTATATTTAGCATATTCAAGGACGAATATTCCTAAGGGGGGAAAAATTGTATGGCCCCATAAGTTAGGAAGTCAAATGTGCAGGAAAGTCCATAAATTGGAAGTTTTAGCCAAAGTACGAACCTCATCTATAGCTTGTTGTTTATACCATGGGTCGTAGGCAAGGCTCATGGATTGGGTCATTTAAGGTAAAAAATTGGCTAAGTGTAGGGATGGTGTATGGGGGGAGGAGGGTATTCATAGTCCATAAAAATCCTACGAACTATAAAAGTGTGTTCCTGGATTCGGGTCGGGGTTGGCTATTGGTTTCAGAATCTTGATCTATGATCAAACAGGATGAGTCGTAGTCCTATTTATGAGCTATAGAATGGTCTCGTAGATGGGGTCCTAAATTGGGAAAATTTTCTAAGTATAGATGGGTTCTACTAAAGGAGTCTACGACCAGTAAGTCCTTTTATGAGTCATAAAGAAGACTCACTGATTGAGTTTGAGAGGCTGTTTTAGAAGTTAAAAAATGTAACTAGGACGAAACCCCATGTTTACGACCCGTGGTCCATGCTATGACCCATATATGATGGTCGTAGTGTGAGTCCAATAGACTTTAATGAAGGGTGTTTTCAATCTTTCTCAGTGTCCTAATCCCAATACTACATCATTTTGGATCGTAAATCTACCCATCTCAATCCCTAACCCTAACTCACGCTCTAATTCACTCCCCACTTCAAATCTCTCAAATTTTCTAAGGCAAAGAAAAGTCCTCTCCGAGACAAGAAGAATAAAGTTAGGGTTTCATCAAGCTTTCTCCTTCAAGCTCCAAATCTTTTCTTAGGCTTCTCCATTTGTTATCTGGGTTTGATTTATAGATCCCTTCATCCGCAAAGTCCAATAATCTTCTATTTTACCTTTTCTTTAAGTTATGGAATTTGATGGGTTTCATGAGTTCTCTTTGAATGACAAATTATGATGTATGTCCAAATATAAAAGAATATTGATACAGTGATATGACATATTATGATTTATGATGGTTTTAAGATGAATTTCATGATGACTCTATCTATGGTTTTGAATGTGTAAAGTCGACTATTAGGAATGATTTATAATGGATGAATTTCATCATGTTATTGCATAATACTCTTGAATTTCATGCTTTTAAAGTTTATTTGCATGAGCTCACTAAATTTTAAGTTGAGATTTATGATGAAGCATAATATTAATGATAAGGGCTTTCCAATTAATGTTCATGAAAGTTAATGCACGTTTATAAAGTCTTTAAGATGCCATTTTTGATGTTTAAGTTGGTGAAAGGATAATTCTCACCAATGATAGGCCCTCATGTGAAAGGACAATTCTCACTGGAGTGGATTCTAAGTTAATGAGCTACTCCTATATGATGATGTTTATGTTTCAAGTTTATGAATGCATGATTATGATGATATTTTAAAGTATTTTGTGGGACTTGGCTTAGCACCGAATGGGGCATTAAGGTGGGGTTTAGTAAGAGAACCCTAGAAGCAACCTCTTTTCTCATTAACTATGCGCCACCATAGGAGCCCTTGTAGTCTAAGGCTCGTAGATCCACAATAGCAAGGTTAAAGTAAAATGTGCATGCATAAGTTGACAAAGTTCCACCTGGCAAGTGGTCCATGTGCCAACGTTGGGGTTTTATTATATTCCATTTAGTATCTAGCATGGTCTTAAATGTCGGTTACGGTCTCCTCCCATATAGTTATATATATGATGTTTATGTTACTTTAAAACATGTTCCACATGAAGCATTTATCATTCATTACATATCAAGATGTACTCTTTGGTTGTTACTATGCATATTTCCTATAATGACATTACAATTCCATGCATGATGACATTACAATTTTATGCATGATGGTATTACAATTTCATGAATGATGACATTATTATTTCATGTGTTGCATTTGCATATCACATACTTAATACATTCCAAATTACTAACTCATATTTTGCCTGTATGATATCACTATGTTCCTCCTCTTCCAGCATATAGCTAGATCTTTGGACGATTGAAGACTAGTGGTTTTGGTTAGTCCTCTAGTTTGGGGATGACACCTATTTTTTTTAAGCTTGTAATGTTGAGATTTTTACTTTCTATGTTGTATTCCCTTTTGATACATTTCACTTGAGGGTGAGCGTGTCTTAGCCCCCGCCAAGTCTTTATTTAGTTGGTATGTTTGGACCAAGATATTGAAGTTCATGTTATTTTCCTTTTCATGAATTTTGATGATGAATATCCCCTAGTCCCATTCCCCAATTTGAATTTCACTTATTATGTTCAAATACTTGTGAATGCTTAATGAAATGCTAAGAACCTTAGGTGAAGTCCCTTTAAGTGCCTCATTCAACGTGTTATGACTAGGCCCTAGGCTCGATCAAGACACATACATGGTTTTCACTCTCACGATATGGTATCATTACCTCTATGTGGTGTATATGGATGTATTTACTAACCACAAGAGCCTCCAATACATTTTTAGTCAAAAGAAGCTGAATTTACGGTAGAGAAGATGGCTTGAGTTGCTCAAGGATTATGATATGAGCATCCTTTACCACTCAAGTAAAGCTAATATTTTCATTGATGCTCTTAGCAGGTTATCTATGTGAAGCACTACCCATGTTGAGGAGGAGAAGAAGGATTTAACTAAAGAGATACATAGGCTTGCACGTTTAGGAGTTTGCCTTGTTAACTCTAATTAGGGTGGTCTCATTGTTCACAATGGGGCTGAATCATCTCTTGTGGTGGATGTAAAGGAAAAGCAAGACATAAACCTCGTGTTACTTTATTTATAGGCAGATGTGCATCTGTAGAAAGTGATGGCTTTTGTCAAAAGGGGAAATGGTGTGTTGAGATATCAAAGTAGATTGTGCGTTCCCAATATTGATAGACTTTGAGATAGAATTATGAGCCCACAACTCCAGATACTCAATTCAACTAGGTTCTACTAAAATGTACCATTACTTAATGGAGTTTTATTGGTGGAGTGGTATTAAGAGGGATATTACAGACTTTATTTCAAAGGCCCAAATTACCAACCAGTCAAAGTTGAACATCAAAGGCCTGATGTAGCTCAAAATATAGATATCACAAAGTGGAAGTAGGAAAAGATCAAAATGGATTTTATTACAAGTTTACGCGATCCCATATACATCATGATTCAATTTGGATAATTGTGGATTAGATGAACAAATCAACCCATTTCTTATCAATTAAGATGAATGATTAGCAAAGGACTATACCAAATTGTATATCCATAAAATTATTAGAATTTATGGAGTTCCTTTGTCCATCATCTCACATAGAGGAGCCTATTCACGGTTCCATTTTGAAAGTCTTTTCTAGGTACAAAGGTGAATGATAGCATACTTTTCCATCCTTAAACTGATGGCTAGGAAGAACATATAATTAGGACTTTGAAAGAAATAATAAGAGCATATGTCATCAATTTCAAAGGTAATTAGGACGAACATTTACCTCTTATTGAGTTTGCATATAATAACAACTTCCATTCGAGTATGCAGATGACTCCTTATAAGGCTCTTTATGGAAAGAGATATAGATCTCCAATTGGTTGGTTTGAGGTTGGTTGAGCTAAGTTAATATGGCAAGACATAGTTCTTCAAGCTATAGAAAAGGTGAAAATTATCCAAGAGAGAAAAATTGCATAAAGTCATTAGGAGCCGTACACTGATGTTAGGAGAAGAGACTTGGAGTTTGAGGTAAATGAATAGGTGTTTTTAAAGGTTCACCCATAAATGATAGTATAAGGTTGGAAAATAAGGGAAAACTTAGTCTTGTTATATTGGTCACTATAAGATTATAAGAGGAATTGATAATGTTGCCTATGATTTACAACTACCCCAGAGTTAGCAACCATTCACCTAGTGTTTCACATTATGATGCTTAAGAAGTGCATGAGAGATCCTTCACTCGTTGTTTTTATTAACAGTATTAGTTTAAGGAATAGCTTGTTATATTAGGAGGTTCTAATTTATATCCTTGATCATCAGGTTTGCATGATGAGGATGTAACACCCCTTATGTTTTTAGGCCTAGAAAACTGAAAGATAGGAATTCTGCTAATGGTTTAACCCTACGAGCAGGCCAACGACCCGTAGAAGAAACCACGAGTCATAGATGGATTCGTGAAACGTGCCCTGTGAAAATGGAAAATTAAGGATTCTTTGAAGTTGACTTATGTGATACCAGATAGACTGTATAAGGAACCACAACCCGTCAACAAGTTCGTGGAAAGCAGTCCTGAAGGATCAAAACTTTTTCTTAGTCTAGGACAATCTTACGGAAGGACTTGAAACTTGTAAGTGGAACGACGGGTCATGCTACATGTTCGTGGCTTAGAAATTGCAATTCTAGTAGCTCAACTTTTGTGGCACCCAGCTCCACGAACTATAAGTTGATCCATAGCCCGTAGGAAGGGTTTCGTGGATGACTCTAGCAATTTTTAGTAAAGGGTGTTTTTGACATTTCTAATTTTCCTAAGTCCTAAATTACATTGTTTTGGCTACCCTAACTGACTTAATAGACCTAGCCTTTATAAGTCCTATTCCTAATTCATTCCAAGCTTTCAATCCTAAAATTTCTCTCAAGGGTTCTCAATATTTCTCTCTCTAAGTCAAGGGTTCCATTGAAGTTAAAGCTTGAAGGTTTGAGTACGGATTTCCAGATTTTCTTCTCAAATTAGTAAGGATTCTACTTAAGGTTTGTAGGGTTTCAGTCATCGATTAGTTTCATCCATGAAGCCCAATCAACAACCTTCTTTTCATCAAAGTTTTATGATGAATTGTTATGGCCTTTTAAGCTATGATTCATAATGCATGGATTATGAATCCTATATGATGATTATGACTAATTATGCATGAATTATGATGAATTACATGATTTATATGAATTTCAAGAAAAAGTATGTGATTTCAAATTATGCATGATTAGGACTTAATGACTTGATGTGGGCTCCTTTATCAATGATCAAATTTAATTTTTATTTAATGTTTTTACTATGATTTATATTCAATTGCATGATTTTAACTAAATTTTCCATGGACCCACACTTAGCCCTAGTCTCTTGAAGTTATGGATTTCCATGATTATGATCTTAAGTATGAAAATGTATGTTTTAAATGATGATGATGATGTTATGAAAGTTGTGATGATGCTATGACAAAGAGGGTGATGCAACCCTAATGATTATGATAAAAATGTTAAGGTGAAAACGTCTACCTACATTATTATTAAAAGCAAAGTATATGGACTTTTCTTATGACATGATGTTTTTATGAAAGCTATGATGACTATTTATGAATTATGAAAGAATAATTTTTATGAACTATATCAAAAACTATGTATATGCATGATTTATGTATTTCATTGAATATGACTTAGAACCAAATGAGATTGGGGGTGGAGACTCGACCTAAGAGGTCCTTAATATAAAGTTTACCTCTCTCATAACTATGTCCCACCATAGGAATGATGATTATCTACCTATAAGGTATTATATTAGTGGATCAACATAAGTAAAACATATGCTGAAATGGGAGGGTTCTCATAAGGTTCATGTTAAAGACTTACCAAAATAGAAAGGCTCTCGTAAGGTAAGGTATAGTTTACCCTAAAAAAGTAGGCAACGTTTTCACTCGATGTAGAGGCCATATCGAGATTCTATTTAATAGTATGCATGGTCTTATATGTTGATTATGGTCTTATTTTCACATATGTATGTTAAGATTATTAATGGATTTTAATGATGCTTTCTCTCATAATTTTAAACTTGCATGATCAGACTAATGCATAATTCTTTATCTATATGATCTAACCATGTAGGGACAGATGACGAGGTGACTATTCCTTTTTGTGGCTAGATTCGAATTATAGAGCTTGAAGATTTGTTGGTGAGTTCCCATGCTTCGGGAACAAGCCCTTATGATGCTTTTCCTTTATGTTGAGACTTGATTATTTTCTTCCTTTGATGTATATCTTGAGGGTGAGCTAGTGAGCTATGTGCTAGACCCTGCCAAGATCTATGATGTAGAGGCATGGTTTGGACATAATGGATTGATGTATATTCCTCTATGGGAACTATGACAATTTTCACGATATGTACTTCCACTTGCTTATTCTCTTATGTATGCTTATTTTACCTTATGAATACTTATGATATGAACACAAGACTCAGATGGAATGACTTCAGGTGTCATATTTGTTGTATTAGGCTAGGCCCTAGTTCTGGGTCGTGACAGAGGACCAAAGAGGTTGCATCAATTAAGGTTTCATAGAGGAATCTATTTGTTGAAGAGACTACATCAGAAGCTGAATAAGAAAAGAAAGCTAAATACCCTGATCTATTTCTTCCTTTTATTGATGATGTCGAAGGTAATATTCCTTTTTTCTATTTCTAAGTTGATATTAATTCTTGGTTTAGTATTTGAATTCTTACATTGCACTCGTGCCTTGAGTAAACTTGTAGCTTGGTCATCAATTTAGGATGAATGATCCCAAGGGAGAGATATTGTAACACCCCTTAAAAATAGTCTAACTTAGATAAGCTCAAAAAGTTAGAGAAGAAATTTTTTCTTGTAGAAGATAGATTCTGTAAAACATCTATAAGGCATAGATAGGCTCGTGGAACCCAACTCTTTCAAATGTTTCTCAAGTCTAATTTCCATGAAAGCCAGTCTATAATTCATGAAATATTCTATGGATCGTAGATGGATCTTGTGGTAAGTCAAGAACTTAACCTAGTCCCTTTCTATGAGTAGGTTTCTATGGCAAGTAGAAATACTTATGGAGTGTAGAATCCACTTTCTCACATTCTCTAAGGAAAATATCCTCTCCAAGAACAAGGCTAGAAGGCTAGGATTTTCAAGGATCTCCTCCATAACAAGTTCATTCTTTATAGGCTTACCTAAGGTATGTGAGTTGATTTATGGGTCTGTTTTTACCCACAAAGTCCTACATTAAATGTTTTTACCTTTTTTTAAGGTCATTAAAACCATCATGCATGCTAAGGTTGATTTGATGATGATTTATAATGTATTTTACCTTTAATGTTACCATGTAATGTTATACCAAGTATTTTCATGAGTTTTTAGTTAAGGGTGATGACTCCAATGATTAGTTATTTGAATGATGATGTGTGGATTGTTAGGCATGTTTTAAATAAGCATAATTTTCCTATATTCATGCATGACTCACATGATTTATGAATTTTCCAACACATGATTAAGCCCACTGAGTTTAAAGTGAATTCTTGCATGATATGTGGTAATGAATAGGGCACAAAAGAAAGGTTTCAAGGTGATACTTGTTGAAGATATAAGCATGTCAATGATGCACTAAATGATGTTATGATGGTCCCCAAGGAGAAAGAACAATTCTCCCTAGTTGAGATTGTTACTTATGATTCTAAGTGTCATTATTTGACTAAGTTTATGTCCTAAAGAATTTTGTGGGATGACTTAGCACCGAATGAGGCATTGATGTGGGGTTCGGTAAGGGATTCCTAGAAGTAACTCTTTGCCCCATTAATTATATGTCACCATAGGAGCCCTTGTAGGCTAGGCTAATGGATCCACATAGGCCAGTTATGATATATGATAATGCATGCTATGTGACGGAGTTCCACCCATCAAGTGGACTCCCTATGCCAATGTAAGGAGTTATGTTGGATTTCATATAGTAGCTCACATGGTCTTACATGTCGATTATGGTCTATTCCCACAATGTCTATGATTGATGTCTTTGTTCCATCATAGTTGCTTCATTTAGGCATTACTTTCACTCATGTAGAACAAAATTCCTTGTGTATGCTTAAGCTTATATGAATGTTATCTTTACCGTTCCATGAATTGAAGTCTTTAACTTATAATGATGACATTATAGTTTCATACATGCAATGCATCTCACATACTTAGTATATTCCAAAAGTACTAACGCATATTTGCCTATATAATGTCACCATGTAGGGACCTGCACTCCTCCTCCCTCGACTCATGGCTAGTTCTTCTGAAGTTCCAAGAATAGTTTTTTTAGGGTGGGCCCTTAGTTTGGGACTCTATCTATTTTCCTTTTTTCCTATGCATTTTTAGACATGATGTATATTTGACTTTGAAACTAGAGGCTTTTACTTTCTATGTTCAAATTTGGAATCTTTTCTATTTAAGGGAAACCAACCATTTACCGATTCCCATTTATTCATGTTCTAGATGGTATGTTTATGGACACTGATGTATGTTTTGAGATATTTACTTTTACTTAAATGATGTCCCATAGACCCTATCCCATTTATTTCCACAAAATGAATGAGTTTATGTCTATGAATTCTTGTTATGCTAAGATGGATTAGATTAGGTGCCTACGGGTGTCTCATTCGTCGTCTTACGACTAAGACCTAAGCTTGGGTCATGAAAAACTTTGTATCAGAGTATGAGGTTTTGAAATATTCCTCATATGTCCAAATATAACACATCGAGTAAAGTCTTATTCAAGGTTGTAAAGTGCGCTAAAACCATGAATGAGAGGCTATGAAATATTTAGGAAAGTCATCCCTTCTTCCTTATTCATGGTGTGCCTTTAGAGTTGTCTAAGTTTCTGCTATAACTAATAACAATCTTTTTCTTATTTCTAGATCTTGCCACCAAGAAGAGCTCCACAACCAAGGAACACCCCCGAGCAACAAGCCCCTCTATTGTAACAAAATGATAGGGTGTCTCACGCGAAGTTTAGAGATGCATTCACCATGCTAGACCAAGCTTTGGCTAATCAAGCGAATAAGAAAATTTCCATTCCTCCCCAAGTGTCCACTCTATCTAGATGGATTAGAAATTTCTTGAGGATGAGTCCCCTAGAGTTCCACGGCTCTAATATGGAAGAGGACCTATCGACTTTATAGATAAGGCTTACCAGATTGTTGCCCTAATGGGAGTTCCCTTGGAAGAGAAGGCCGAGTTGGTGGCCCACCAATTAAAAGAGGTAGCAAAGATATGGTATGAATAAGGGGTGGAGAAAAGGGGCCAAGGAGAAGGTCCAATTGAATCGGAGGAGTTCAAGCCTGCGAGAGTATTCTCTCAAGTTCACTAAACTCTCCAAATATGCATTTTTCATGGTAACATATCCAAGAGACCGTATGAGAAAATTCATAACTGGTGTGTTAGAGCTGTTGTCAAAGGTTCAAAATGGCCTTGCTATTGAAGGAGATGGACATATCGCAGTTGATGATATACGTCAAACAAATTGAGGAGGAGAAGTTGAGAGAGAGAGCTAAAGAGTCTAAGAGAACTTGGGTTGATGGGGGGGGGGGATACTCTCACCAAAAAAGTGGAGGCCACAACAAGTTCCACAGTGGCCAAAAGCAAGGTGGCCAAGGTTCTACATACACACCAATCCACCAAGGACAAAAATGTAGCTTAAAAGCCATAAACTTCTAATTTTTGCAAGTGTGGAAGGCCCCATAAGGGAGAGTTCTTGTCTAATTCAAATTCATGCTTCAAGTGTGGAAAGCTCGGACACCATACAAAGGATTATAGGAATGGAGGTGTAAGGCCCCAATTCCAAGGTGGGAAATCTCAAGGTGCCCCAAGGACCAATCAATTTTATGTTATCCATGGCCAACAAAAAGTTGAAGAGGCCTCGAATGTTGTTACTGCTGAGTTGAAAGTTTATAATTTTGACGCATATGCATTGTTAGATCCAGGGATGAATTTTTCATCTGTGACTCCTTTCCTTGAAAATATATTCCGTGCATGTCCCAAAATCCTTAATGAACCTTATGAAGTATGTACCTACGTAGGAGAGTCCATTGTTACACGAAGAGTTTATAGAAATTTCCCTATTTCCATCTTGCATAAAGTTGTCCATTGTGACTTAGTAGAACTCTCCATGGTTGACTTTGACGTCATACATAGGATGAATTGGTTTCCTACCTCTTATGCCTCTATAGATTGTCGGTCTCATAGAGTCATGTTCCAATTTCTAAGTGATTCCATTCTTGAGTGAGAGAGTAGAAATTCTTCATTTAGAGGTTGGTTTGTCTCCTTCCCAAAGGCCCAAAAAATGATCTCAAAGAGGTGTAAATATCATCTAGTGAGGGTTAAAGATACGTGCTCGGAATATCCTAATAGGAAAGTTGGAAGACTTTCCTACTGGGCTAATTCCAAAGTTCCTTCTCTTGAGTTAGTTCTCATAGTCAACGAGTTCCCCGATGTCTTACTGGATAAGTTACTAGGTGTTTCTCCCAAAAAGAAAATAGATTTCAATATAGACCACTTACCCGACACTCAACCTATGTTAATTCCTATAGAATGGCTCTCGCGGTGTTGAAGGAGTTAAAAGAACAACTGAAGGATTTGTTGGAAAAGGGTTTCATTAATCTTAGTAGGTCTCTATGGGGTGCTCCGATTTTGTTTTGTAAGAAAGAAGGATGGGTCACTCTGCATGTGTATAGACTACCGATAACTCAACAAGGTCACTATTAAGAATAAATATATAATCCCAAGAATAGATGAATTACTTGACCAATTACAAGGATCTAAACATTTCTCCAAGGTTGATTTGAGATTTGTATATCACCAATCAAGGTTGACCCTAAAAAGATGAAAATGATGAGAAATTGGCCAAGGCCATTGTCTCCCACAAATATTAATAGTTTCTTAAGCTACATCGGGTATTATAGAAGGTTTGTGGAAGGTTTCTCCTCCAATCTATGCCCAATGACCAAATTGACCCAAAAGAAGGCAAAGTTTGTGTGCATGGATGAGTATGGGAAGAGCTTTCAAACATTAAAGGATCGATTAATCTTGGCTCCTATCTTGACCTTGCTGGAAGGAAATGATAGATTTGTTATCTATTGCAATGCATCAAGAATTCGGTTAGGGACTGTGTTGATGAAACATTGTAAGGTAATTGTCTATGTCTCAAGGCAATTGAAGGTGCCTGAGAAAAACTACCCAACTCATGATCTAGAACTTGCCGCACTAGTTTTTGCATTAAATATTTGGTGTCACTACTTGTATGGGGTTCTTGTAGATGTCTTCACCAATCACAAGACCCTTCAACATGTGATCACCCAAAGAGATCTCAAATTAAGACAACAAAGGTGGTTAAAGCTTCTCAAGGACCATGACATGAGTCTAAAGTACCACCCAGGGAAAGCCAATGTGGTAGCCTACACTCTTAGTAGAGTTTCTATGGGTAGAATATCTCACATAGGAAATGATGGAAAAAAGGTGTTATCCAAAGAGGTCCATAGGTTGGCTAGATTGGGAATTAAGTTGAATGTATCCGGTATTGGTGGTGTGATGGTGCTACATGGGTCTGAATCTTCTTTGATTAACAATTTTAAGTCCAAGCAATACTTTGATCCCATCTTAGTTGGATTAAAGGCCTTAGTGATGGAAGGAAAGATGGAAGTTTTCTCATAAGAGGGAGATGGTGTACTCCAATATCAAGGGAGATTATGTGTGCCAAATGATAGTAAGTTGAAGAAGTTGATATTGCAAGAAGTTCGCAACTCTTCTTATTCCATTCATTCCAGTACTACAAAAATGGGATTTTATAGAGGTCTATTAGTGGAACAAAATGAAGAGGGAAATTGCCAAGTTTGTGTTCGAGTGTTCCAATTACCAATAAGTCAAAGTTGAGCATCAAAGGTCAGGCGGTCTAACTCAAGATATTGATATTCCTACTTAGAAGTGGGAAGAAGTCAATATGGTCTTTTTAGTGGGTTGCCTAAGACCAAGATGTACTTTGACTCCTTTTGGGTGATAGTGGATCAGATCACAAAGTCAGCTCACTTCTTACAGGTCAAAATGACATTTATTGCCAAAGACTATGCTCAATTATATATTCGAGAATTGGTGAGGTTGCATGGGATTTTATTATCCATCATATCGGATCGTGGTGCCCAATTTATCTCTCATTTTTAGAAAACTTTCCAAAAGGATCTTGGTACTAAGCTGAAATTGAGTACCACCTTCCATCCCCAAATTGATGGGCAAGCCAAGAGAAGCATTCAAAAGTTGGAAGATATGTTGAGAGCTTGTGTGTTGGAGTTCAAGGGGAGTTGAGATGAGCATTTTTCTCTCATCGAGTTTGCCTATAATAATAACTTTCATGCAAGCATCGAGATAGAACCATTTGAGGCATTATATGGCTGATGATGTAGATCCCCTATTGGGTGCTTTGAAGTTGGTGAGATGGACTTGCTAGGTTTGGACATAGTTGTGGACACAATGGAAAAGGTTAAGCGCATAAGGAAAAAGTTGAAAATGGCCTAAAGTCGATAAAAGTCCTACTCCGAAGTGAGCAAGAGGGACCTCGAGTTCAATATTAGTGATTGAGTTTATTTGAAGGTGTCTCCCATGAAAGGTGTGATCCGGTTTGACAAGAAAAGGAAATTAAGCCCTAGGTATGTAGGGTCTTACAAAGTGGTGAGAAGAGTTTGCAAAGTGACATGTGAGTTGGAATTACCTATGGAAATGAATTTAATTCATCCAGTCTTTCATGTGTCAATGTTGAGAAAGTTCATTAGTGATGCAAACTCTATAGTCCCCTTGGAAGATGTGAACATTGAAGAGAATTTGAGTTATGAAGAGGCATCAGTTGAAATCTTAGAGCAACAAGTGAAGAAGTTAAGGAACAAAGAAGTTGCATCCGTCAAAGTGATATGGAAAAATCAACAAGTTTATGATGCAACATGGGAAGTGGAAGTGGACATGATGAAGCGTTATCCATATCTTTTCCACTCTACTCAAGCCTAAGGTATTAATTTATTCTTGCCTAAAACCTCCAATTTCTCGTATTTAAGTTTTGTATGATGCATACACTCATTTTCATGTTTATGGACTATTTGGGACATATTTTAAGTATGGATTTTGGAAATTTGATGAAAAGATGTTTAGATTGCATTTTTTTATGCATGCTGGATTATTAGCTGATGTATAACTCTTTAGAGTCCACATTTAAGTACATTCGGGGATAAATATTCCCAAGGGGGAAATATTGTAAGGACACTCAAGTTAGGAGCCTAGAAAGTGTAAAACATTTGGGTTGTAAAGGATCAGGGCTCATTTCACGAAGCAAAGTTTACATCTCATGATTTAAATGATGAGTCGTAGACCAGGCTCGTGGATGAGAGACTTAGAAATTTTGAAATTTTTCTAAGTATAAAGTGATCCACGAAGACCATCTAGGGCCCATGGAAGGAAACACTACCCATCGATTAATTCATAGATGTGAGTTCCACATATGAAGGAAATTTGGAGTTTCTGAAAGGTAATTTATGACTAACAAAGTGGCTTGCAGTCCCTTATATGCTTCGTGGTTAGCCATCGTAAATAGGGGTCCAAGGAAGTGGAAATGTTACTAAGTGTGGAAGGACCCCATAAGGTCATCCATGACTCGCGGATTGAAGTACGGCCCGTGGATAGGGGTTTTATGGTTTGGTTGGTGGTAACCAACCTCTGAATATTAGAAAAGGAGAACAAGACAACAAGAACCATGACACGTGTTCAATCCACAACCCATAATCAGGGTCTCATCGTTTGTGTCCAACATTTTTAATAAAGGGCATTTTTCTCCTTTGCGTCAATACTAGATCTAAACTATGTCCTTTTATGATCCTTTAGGCCCCTAATCAAACCTTAAAGCCCTAGAATCCCCAATCCTTTTTCATTCTTCCACTTTCTCACATTCTCTAAGGCAAATATCCTCTCCAAGAACAAGGTAAGAAGGCAAGGGTTTTTGAGGATCTCCTCCATAACAATAAGTTCCTTCTTCATAGGCTTACCTAAGGTATGTGAGTTGATTTGTGGATCACTTTTCACCTACAAAGTCCTACATTAAAAGATTTTACCTTTTCTTTAAGTTCATTAAAACCACTATGCTTGCTAATATTTATTTCATGATGTGTTATGATGTATTTTACCTCTAACATTATCATGTAATGTTATACCAAGTATCTTCATGAGTTTTTAGTTAAGGGTGATGACTCCAATGATTAGTTATTTGAATGATGATATGTGGGCTATTTTTCATGATGTAAATAAGCATGATTTTCCTATATTCATGCATGACTTACTTGATTTATGAATTTTCTAACCCATGATTAATCCCACTAAGTTTAAAGTCAATTCTTTCATGATATGTGGTAATGAATAGGGCACAAAAAATGGTTTTAAATTGATACTTGTCAAAGATATAAGCATGTCAATGATGCGCTAAATGATTTTATAATGATCTCCAAGGTGAAAGGACAATTCTCACTTGGTGGTTTACTAAGTTTTGAGCTACTCTTGAGATTGTTACTTATGATTCTAAGTGTCATTGTTTGACTAAGTTTATGTCCAAAAGAATTCCATAGGATGACTTAGCACCAAATGAGGTGTTAAGGTGGGGTTTAGTAAGGGAACCCTAGGAGAAACCCTTTGCCCCATTAATTATGTGCCACCATAGGAGCCCTTCTAGGCTAGGCTAATGGATCTGTATAGGCCAATTATGATATATGATGATACATGCTATATGATGGAGTTCCACCCGACAAGTGGACTCTCTATACCAATGTAGGGGATTATGTTGGATTCCATGTAGTAGCTTATATGGTCTTACATATTGGTTATGGTTTATTCCCACAATGTCTATGATTGATGTCTTTATTCCATCACATGTGCCTCATTTATGCATTACTTTCACTCATATTGAACGTAATTCCTTATGCATAAGCTTATATGAATGTTGTCTTTACCGTTAAGTCTTTAACTTATAATGATCGTATTACAGTTTCAAACATGCATTGCATCTCACACACTTAGTACATTCCAAAAGTACTAACGCATATTTGCCTACATACGTCACCATGTAAGGATCGACGCTCTTCTTTCCCCCGCTCGTGGCTAGTTCTTCCGACGCTCCAAGACTAGTTTTATTTGGATGAGACCTTAGTTTAGGACTCTACCTATATTCCTTTCTTGCTATGTATTTTGTACATGATGTATATTTGGATTTTAACCTGGAGGCTTTTACTTTTTAGGATCAAATTTGCAATCTTTTCTATTTTAGGGAAACTAACCATTTACCAGTTTCCATTTGTTCATGTTCTAGATGATATGTTTATGGAGACTAATGTATGTTTTGAGATATTTACTTTTACTTAAATGAAGTCCCGTAGACCCTATCCCATTTATTTCTGCAAAATAAATGAGTTTATGTATATGAATGCTTGATATGCTAAGATGGCTTTGATAAGGTTTCTGCAGGTATCCTATTCACCATCTTATGATTAGGCCCTAGGCTTGGGTCATGACAAATTTAGTTTAAGAGAATGAGGTTTTAAAATGCTTCTTGGATTTCCAAACATACTGCAATGAGTAGAGTCTCGTTCAAGGCTCTGAAGCACACCACAACCATGAAAGAGAGGCTTTGAGATGTTTAGGAAAGTCTTCCTCTCTTCCTTATTCATGTTGTAGCTTTATAGTTGTCTAAGGTTCTTCTATAACTAACATGATGTTTTTGATATTTCTAGATCACCCCCCCACGAAGAACTCTATAACTAAGGAACACCTCCGTTCAACAAGCCTCTCTATTGCAACAAGTTGATGGGGTATGTCACGCCGAGTTTAGAGTCGCATTTACCATGTTAGCCCAGGCTTTGGATAATCAATCCAATGGGGAGATTACCATTCCTCCCCAAGTTCCCACTCTGGTTACACAGGTTAGAGATTTCATGAGGATGAGTCACCCAGAGTTCCACGACACTAAGGTGGAAGAGGATCCTATCAACTTCATAGATGAGGTTTATTAGATTATTGTCATAATGGGAGTTTCCTCGAAAGAAAATGTTGAGTTGGTAGCCTACCAACTAAAAAGGGTGGCAAAGATATGGTATGAACAATGGATGGAGGAAAGGGGCCAAGGAGCGGGTCTAATTGAATGGGAGCAGTTCTAGGGTGCCTTTTTGGACAAATGCTTCCCACTAGAGCTAAGGGAGGCCAAGGTACAAGAATTTATCAACCTTAAGCAAGGACACATGAGCATGAGAGAGTATCCTCTCAAGTTCACCAAACTTTCCCCTTTCATGGTAGCGGACCCAAGAGCTCGGATGAGCAAGTTCATATTCAGCATGTCAGACTTAGTGTCAAAGGAGTGAAAAATGGCCATGCTTGTGAAGGAGATGGACATCTCTCGATTGACGACATACGCTAAACAAATTAAGGAGGATAAGTTAAGACAGAGAGCAAGAGAGTCCAAGAGGACTCAGGTTGATGGTGAGGGATACTCTCACCAAAGGAGTGGAGGCCACAACAAGTTCCAAGGTAGCCAAGGGTCTACCAATACGCCTTCTCCCCGATACACCAAGGACAAGGGCGTAGCTCTAAATCTGCAAACTTCTAATTGGCCTAAGTCTGGGAGGCCCCATAAGAGAGAGTGCTTGGCTGGTTCAAATACATGTTTCAAGTGTGGAAATCCTAGGCACTATGCAAAGAATTATAGTAGTGGAGGTGCAAGGCCCCACGGCCAAGGCGGGAAAGCTCAAAGTTCTCCATGGACCATTCAATTTTATGCACTCTATGACCGACAAGAAGTTCAAGAGGCCCAGAATGTTGTTACCAGTATGGTGAAAGTTTATAATTTTGACGCATATGCATTGTTAGATCCGAGGGGAAAAAATTCATTTGTAACTTCTTTACTTGCAAATATATTCCATGCATGTTCTTAAATCTTCAATGAGCTTTATAAAGTATGTACCCCCATACGAGAGTTCATTGTTGCACGAATAGTTTATAGAAATTGCCCCATTTCCATCTTGCATAAAGTTGTCCCTTATGACTTAGTAGAACTCTCCATGGTTGACTTTGATGTCATACTTGGTATGGATCAGTTGCATGCCTCTTATGCATCCCTAGATTCTTGGACTCGTAGAGTCAAGTTTTAATTTCCAAGTGAGTCCATTCTTGAGTGAGAGGGTAGAAATTCTTTATGTAGAGGTCGATTTGTCTCCATCCTAAAGGCCCAAAAAAGATCTCAAAGGTTGCATATATCATCTAGTGAGAGTTAAAGATGTCACTTCCAAAGTCCCTTCTCTTAAGTCAGTTCCTATAGTTAATAAATTCCCCGATGCCTTTTCAGATAATTTACTGGGTGTTCCTCCTGAAAATGAAATAGATTTACGCATAGACCTCTTAACCGATAATTAACCTATCTCAATTCCTCCTTATAGAATAGCTCCCACTAATTTGAAGGAATTGAAATAACAATTGAAGGATTTCTTGGAAAATAGTTTCATTAGGCTTAGTAGGTCTCCATGGGGTGCTCTGGTTTTGTCTGTAAGAAAGAAGGACAGGTCACTCTACATATGTATAGACTACTGGCAACTCAACAAGGTCACTATTAAGAATAAATATCAACTCCTAAGAATAGATGACTTGTTTGACCAATTACAAAGGTTAAATATTTCTCCAAGGTCGATTTGAGGCCCGGGTATCACCAACTAAGGGTGAGAGAGAGTAACATTCCTAAGAATGCTTTTCGGACTAGGTATGGTTATTTTTATTTTGTGGTGATGTCTTTTGGTCTTCGTCCTCATTGACCAATTTGACTTAAAATAAGGAAACGTTTGTGTAGACAGATGAGTGCGGGAAGATATTTCAAACCTTAAAGGATTGATTAACCATTGATCAAATCTTGACCTTGCCAGAAGGAAATTATGGGTTTGTTGTCTATTGTGATGCCTCAAGAATTGGGTTGGGGTGTGTGTCGATGTAACATGGTAGGGTAATTGTATATGCCTCAAGAAAATTTAAGGTTCATGAGAGGAACTACCCAACTCATGATCTAGAACTTGTGGCCATAGTTTTTGCATTAAAAATTTGGCATCACTACTTGTATGGGGTTCATGTAGAATTCTTTACCGATCATAAGAGCCTTCAACTTGTGTTCGCCCAAAGAGATCTCAACTTAAGAAAAGGAAGGTAGAGCTTCTCAAAGACTATGACATGAGTCTAAAGTACCACTCATCCAAAGCCTATGTAGTATCCAACACTCTTAGTAGAGTTTCTATGGGTCGCATATCTCACAAAGGAGATGATGAAAAAAGGGAGTCAGCAAAAGAGGTCCATAGGTTAGCTAGATCGCGAATTAAGTTGAACAAATCTGGTAGTGGTTGTGTAATGCTGCTACATGGGTCTAAATCGTCATTGATTGAGGGTGTTAAGTCCAAGAAAGACCTTGATACCTCCTTAGTTTAATTTAAGTCCTTAGTAATAAAGGAAAGATAGAAGTTTTCTCACAAGAGGGAGATGGTGTACTCCGATATCAAGGGAGATTGTTTGTGCCAAATGATAGTGAGTTGAAGAAGTTGATATTACAAGAAGCTCACAACTCTTCTTATTCCATTCATCCCGGTACTAAAAAATGTATAGGGATTTAAGGGAGGTCTATTGGTAGAACGGAATAAAGAGGAATATTGTCAAGTTTATGTCCGAGTGTTCCAATTGCCAACAAGTCAAAGTTGAGCATCAAAGGTCAGGTATCCTAGCTCAAGATATTGATATTCCTACTTGAAAGTGATAAGAAGTCTATATAGACTTTGTAGTGGGGTTGCCTAAGACCAAGAAGTACTTTGACTCCATATAGGATATAGTGGATCAGATGACAAAGTTAGCTCATTTCTTACTGGTCAAAATGACATTTAGTGCTGAAGACTATGCTCAATTGTATATCTCAGAATTAGTGAGGTTGCATGGGATTTTTTTTATCCATCATATCGAATCATGGCACCCAATTTACATCTTATTTTTGAAAATCTTTCCAAAAAGGTCTTGGTACTAAGGTGAAATTGAGTACTGCCTTTCATCCCCATATCGATGGACAAGCCGAGTGAAAAATTAAAACATTGGAAGATATGTTTAGAGCTTGTGTGTTGGTGTCCAAGGAGAGTTGGGATAAGCATTTGCCTCTCATTGAGTTTGCCTATAATAATAGATTTAATGCAAGCATCGAGATGGCACCATTTGAGGCATTGTATGACAGACGATTTAGACCTCCTATTGGGTGGTTTAAAGTTGGTAAGATGGCCTTGCTAGGACCAGACTTAGTCATGGAGACAATGTAAAAGGTTAGGCTCATAATGTAAAAGTTGAAAATGGCCCAAAGTGGGCAAAAGTCCTACTATGATGTGAGGAATAGGGACCTCAAGTTCAACGTTGATGATTTCATCTATTTGAAGGTGTCTCCCATGAAAGGTGTGATCTGGTTTGGCAAGAATGGAAAATTAATCCCTAGGTATGTACGACCTTACAAGGTTATAAGAAGAGTTTTCAAAGTGGCATATAAGTTAGAGTTACCTATGGAAATGAATTTGATTCATCCCGTCTTTCATGTGTCAATGTTGAGAAAGTTTATTGGTGATGCAAACTCTATAGTCCCCTTGGAAGATTTGAATATTTAAGAGAAGTTGAGTTATGAAGAGGCACCGATTGAAATCTTAGACCAGCAAGTGAAGAAGTTAAGGAACAAAGAAGTTACATCCGTCAAAGTAATATGGAGAAATCAAAAGTTTACGATGCAACATTGGAAGCGGAAGTGGACATGGTAAAGCGTTATCCATAACGTTTTCACTCTACAGAAGCCTAAGGTATTAAGTTATTCTTGACTAAAACCTTCAATTTCTTGTATTTCAATTTTGCATGATTCATACACTCATTTTCATGTGTTAAAGACTGTTTTGGGACATATTTTAAGTATGGATTTTGGAAATTTGATGAAAAGATATTTAGATTGCACTTTTTCATGCATGCTGGGTTGTTAGCTGATGTTTAATTCTTTAGAGCCTACGTTTAAGTACATTTGGGGATGAATGTTCCCAAGGGAGAGATATTCTAAGGACTCTTAAGTTAAGAGCCTAGAAAGTGCAAAAGCGTTGGGCTGGAAGACTTATTTCACGAAGTAAGTTCACGACCCATAGTTTAAACTACGAGTCGTAGACCAGGCTCGTAGATGAGAGACTTAGAAATGTTGAAATTTTTTTAAGTGTAAAGTGATCCACGAAGACCATCTATGGCCCGCGGAAGGAAACATGGCCCATAAATCGAGTCAACGATGTGAGTACCAAACATGAAGGAAATTTAGAATTTATAAAAGGTAATCCACGACCAGCAAGATGACCCATAGTCCCTTATACGGTCCATGGTTAGCCATCATAAATGGGGGTCTAGAGAAGTGAAAATTTTACTAAGTGTGAAAGGACTCCACGAGGCCATCCATGACTCATGGATGGAAGTACAACCTATGGATAAGAGTTTCGTGGTTTGGTCGATGGTAACCAATCTTTGAAGATTGGAAAAGGAGAACAGGATGATGAGAACCAAAACTTATTGTTGAATCTACAGCCTGTAATCGGGGTCTCATAGTTCGTGTTCGATGTTTTAATGAAGTGCATTTTTATCCTTTTTTTCAATCCTAGAGATAAACTATGTCCTTTTTATGACCCTTTAGGCTCCTAATCAAACTTAAAGCACTAGAATCCCCATTCCTTTTCATTCTTTGACTTTCTCGCATTCTCGAAGGCAAATATTCTCTCCAAGAACAAGGCTAGAAGGCTAGGGTTTTCAAGGATCTTCTCCATAATGGCAAGTTCCTTCTTCATAGACTTACCTAAGGTATGTGAGTTGATTTGTGGGTCTTCTTTCATCCATAAAGTCCTGCATTAAAATTTTATACCTTTTCTTTAAGTTCATTAAAACCACCAAGCATGCTAATGTTGATTTCATGATGTTTTATGATGTATTTTTTACCTTTAACTTTATCATAATTATTTTCATGAGTTTTTAGTTAAGGGTGATGACTCCAACGATTAGTTCTTTGAATGATGATGTGTGTACTATTTTGCATGTTTTAATTAAGCATGATTTTTCTATATTCATGCATGGCTCACATGATTTATGAATTTTCTAACCCATGATTAAGCCCACAAAGTTTAAAGTCAATTCTTGCATGATATATGGTAATGAATAGGGCACAAAAGAAAGGTTTTAAGTTGATACTTGTCAAAGATATAAGCATGTTAATGATGCACTAAATGATGTTATAATGGTCTCCAAGATGAAAGGATAATTCTCACTTGGTGGTTTCCTAAGTTTTGAGCTGCTCTTGAGATTGCTACTATGATTCTAAGTGTCATTATTTGAATAAGTTTATGTCCAAAAGAATTTTGTGAGATGACTTAGCCCCGAATGAGGTATTAAGGTGGGGTTCGGTGAGGGATCCCTAGAAGCAATGTGTTACCCCATTAACTATGTATCACCATAGGAGCCCTTATAGGCTAGGTTAGTAAATCCACGTAGGCCAATTATGATATATGATGATGCATGCTATGTGACGGAGTTTCACCCAAAAAGTGGACTCCTCGTGCCAAGGTAGGAGGTTATATTGGATTCCATGTAGTATCTCACATGGTTTTACATGTCGGTTATGGTCTATTCCTACAATGTCTATGATTTATATCTTCGTTCCATCACACATGCTTTATTTATGCATTACCTTCACTCATATTGAACGTAATTCCTTGTGCATGCTTAAGCTCAAATGAATGTTGTCTTTACCGTTCCATGAATTAAAGTTTTTAACTTATAATGATGACATTACAGTTTCATACATGCAATGCATCTCAAATAGTATATTCCAAAAGTACTAACGCAAATTTTCCTATATGATGTCACCATGTAGGGACTGACGCTCCTCCTCCTCTGACTCGTGGCTAGATCTTCCAAGGCTCTAAGACTAGTTTTATTGGGGTGAGCCCTTAGTTCGGGACTCTATCTATTTCCTTTTTTTGCTATGCATTTTTGGACATGATTTATATTTGACTTTTAAATTGGAGGCTTTTACTTTCTATGTTCAAATTTGGAATCTTTTCTATTTGAGGGAAACCAACCATTTACTGATTCCTGTTTATTCATATTCTAGGTGGTATATTTATGGACACCAATGTATGTTTTGATATATTACTTTTATTTAAATGATGTCCCATAAACTCTATCCATTTATTTTTGCAAAATGAATGAGTTTATGTCTATGAATGTCTTATATGCTAAGATAGCTTGGATGAGGTGCTTACGGGTGTCTCAGTTGTCGTGTTACGACTAGGACCTAGGCTTGGGTCGTGAGAGTGTCGCAGGTATCCTATACACAAATTATTTTAGTAACCGTAGAATAAACAAGGTCCCCAACATTCCATGTTCTATCTCTTATCCGACTTTTGAATTCTAGGTAGACAACAAATTTATCCTAATATTGGCCCAACATTAAAATAATAAGCACAAGAATATATGAACAACTAATATGATAAAAATATTTCAAATCAATAATGACTAAACAATTATCTTATTAGCTACCATAATCCTAGAACGATACGTTTAACTCCACATAAACATGGAACAATTACAACAAATTATTTAAACATAAATGTAAAAATAAATAATAATGGAGAAACAAATAAAACCAAAATACTCCGGCCTCCACGGCGGCTCCTATATCTCTCTAGGTAAAACGTTATATAAAAATTAATTTTATAACATATTTATAGGTGTAGGAAAAAATTATAAATAAAATAATTGAGTCCAAAACAAATTGAGAAACCAAAATTGGAAGAAAATTGAACTTTTGTGTGTGCTGCAATACATGGCAGCAGCTATTTGGAATTGCAATTGCAATTCAATCTTGCTAGGCGCATACATATATAATAATATATATTATTATATTTAATCTAATCTATTAAGCTACTTGCTTGATTTTTCTTCTATAATCTCCTCTTTTTAATTCGTTTGAGCTCTAAATCTTTTCATTTGTATGTCAATTTAATCCTACAAATAAAATACATTATTTAACATAATCAATAAAATTTATGCTCAAAAATAAACTATTTATATGATCCCTTAGGAACACATAGGGGACTTTGGTAACGAAGTACCATATCTCCCCATAGGGAGAAAACTTCAATTTTCTTTTCGGCAACCGACTTCTTCAACTTAACTAAAAATCAAATTCATGTGTTCCTTTGCCTTTACATCCATTACTAGTGAAGATTCTAAATCATTTTGAACCATAATACCACCCTCATTAGAACCACTCAATCGAACACCTATCATACATACTTAAGTGTAAAAAATCTCTCTTGCTAATGAATACCTATTGACTAACGACTAGTAACTTCACTATGACAGCCGATAAATATGGTTGATGTGTCACCGGTAGGCCACCGGAACAGGTACAACAACTCAATAATAGGGGGTACACCCCCTGAGAACAATTTGTTACTTCAAATTCCTCCTACTGATCCTTCGAAGCTCGATAAGGAGTAATTGCAGAATCAAAATATTACTTCTATATCAAATTTGGGATAGGGTTGTGAGATTTCAAAGGTTAGGGATAAATCTTCACATGTTAATCTCCAAACTCATCAAACATCTGATGGTTCCATATTGATGATTGAGAATCCTGAAGCAAAGAATTCGATGTTTATAGTCCCGAAAGTGCCAGATACTATATCTCAAAAGAAAATCACCACCAGCGATGTTTCAGGCATTAATGTTGGAGCTAAGCCAGACAAAGAGGGTCAAAATGATCACCAAAAAAGGGTGAGTACTCCAATCAAGTGGATGGTCTCGAATCCAGGCCAAAAATGTCGAATATTAGCTCAAACCCTTACTGTGAAAATCCTACCAACTTAATGGTGGTGATTGACCCCGTGGATCACCAGAAGGCTGACAATAAAGATAAGGCTCAGGGCTAAGGTAAATATTCTTCTCTTACTCAAGCTAACCACTTTGACCTTGTTGTTGATTGTACTGATCATGACCGTGGTAAACAAACTGAGCATAATGTTATTGATCTAACTTCTCATGACAAATATCGTAATTCTAAGTTAGGTGATACGATGGAGAATAAGAATTCTGATATGAGCAAGAATCCCAAAAGGAAATTTGGTTTGGACAAAATAACGAATGGGCAATAACCCAAATTTCAAGTTCCTAAAACCCATGATCTTACTAAGATTACTTCCAATTTCAAAAAGCAAACTAGGCAAAACCATAAGCTTTCACAACAAGCTCTTTCTGAAATTGCTATTAAGAAAATTAGCCCTACTCCTAGTAACTTCCCTAAAGCTATCCAAGTTCCTGAACCAACTCCTTTTACTATTATCCGTACTTATGCTACCAAATTGAGAGCTGACCAGGCAAAAAATGAGATCCTTTTGGAGATGAGTCCTCCTATCTTCACTACCAAATAGGGGTTGCCTGCAGTGATATTCAACAAGGAAGATTTTATGCTAAATCTAGCTTCTAAATGCAAGTGTTCCTTGATTGGGAAGTTTTCTAACACCATGCCTAAAGTTGAGTTGATCAGGAGGAGCTTTATTCAACAACCTCAACTTTTAGGAGGAGTCAAAATTGCTCACTTCAATGCCAAACATATACATATACATATATATATATATATATATATATTGACTTGGATAATAAAGAGGAATATTTCACTATATTGAATAAATAGAGAATGTACATTGAGAGCCAACTCATAAGACTTCAGATTTGGCCTCCTACCTTCACTCCTTTAAAGGAGACTTCTATTGTCCCTGTATGGATCACCCTCCCAAAACTGCCATGGCATAGTTACAATAAGAAATTTATTTTTGCCTTATTAGCTCTCATTGATAAGACTTCATATCTTTATGCTGCTTCCATTCAAAAAATAAGGGGGAGTGTAGCGAAGGTCAGAATGCAACTGGACATAACCAAGGAGAGACCTCCTCATGTATGGATGGGTATAGATGAAGAGGACTTCACTATTGGTAATGGCAAGCTATTCAATATGAAGGCCTTCCAGATTACTGTACTTATTGTAAGGACCAAGGCCATCTTGTAAGGTTTGCATTGTCAAGAAGAAGGGTGAAGAAGATTAAAAAAAAGGAGTTGAGAATAAGAAGAAAACCAGAAATCAGCAAAGAGCAACTCTACATGATCAGATATCTTCTCAACTTTACCCTTCTCAATATGATAATACTAATGTCTTCCCTAGTGATACAGTTAAGTCTAGAAACCAACAAATAAAAGGCAAAGGCAAGGAGATACAACAACAAGAGGAATAGAAAACAAGAGGAATGACAAACATAAAAAAGGAAAAACAAAAAAATAATAAGCAGGTTATTAGCCAACAACACAAGGAGACAAATCAAGAAAAAAATGGAAACCAATTAATGGAAAATCCAATAACACCAGTGTTCAAGGGAAAGAAGGCTTAAACAAAGACTCCAGCTCTAGTCAGAATGATGAGGCTGCAACTGCAGTGATCAATAAGCCTATCCAAAGCATGGATAACAAGGACTCAATAGTAACTCAACTGAATTGGGGAAGGGTGACCCTTCTATATAGAATATTGAACATAGCAATGATGGCAATATGCATAGATAGAAAGAATTAAAAAAAACTCAGGCCTCAATCAAAATGATAAGTCTCATATTGTAGATACAAACAATAATGATCAAATTATGGAAACTAGAGGCTCAGGTATTGACTCTTCTCCAATGATGAATGTTGTTCATCCCTTAAAAGATCAACCTTTCATCCCCCTATTAATTCAAAAAAGAGCAGTGTTTTTGTGCCCTCTTCCCCTACTCCCTATGGTGTTGCTAATGTTATTGGAGGAAAGGGTATTTTGAAGGAGATCCATACTAATTTGAAGGAAGGGAATCCAAGGGATGGTATTCTATCTCATGTTCTAATAAGAACCTTCACACTGAACCTAGGTTGGACCTTAGAACTCCTACTGTTCAAGTTCTTACTACTCACCAACAAACTAGTATGCAACAACTTGCAGAATCTACTCTTGTCCAGAACATCAACTTGGGATCTATGGCTAAAATATATGGGGTCTTTTTCTAGTACTAGTACTATGAGAACTAAATCCAAAAATAATAAACTGAGCAAGAAAAGAAGGGATGCAATGAAGAAGAGAAATGAGAAACATACTGAGAAGGTGATCACTGCTCCTAATGTTGACTTCACTACCCCTGTTGTTGTGCCTGAGTGTGATGAATATGTTGTCCTCAACTCTGGGGATGAGGTTGATAGACAGAGACAACCAATTGGGGAACAAGAGGATGATGATGATGAAGTAAGTGAACATCTAATAAAAGTTTCCAGCTTTTCCAGTGATGATATAGAGGAGGAGGTTCATAAAGTTACTAATTAACAAGGACTTTCACCTAGAGGGTACCAACAAAAAAACTCAACTCTAAGAAGACCACTCTTAACAACTCTACTCCTGTTAGCAGACTAATAACAAGGCTCTACAAATCTATAGGTCCCAATGATTAGTCACATTATATGGAATGTGATGGGTATTAATACCCAAGGTGTTATGGAAAGAATCAAGACCTTCAAAGACATTAATCACATTTCCTTTATTGACATACTGGAGCCTTTTTCTGACAATGTATATATCCATAGTTTTAGACTCAGCTTAATATGGACTATGTTGAGCATAATCCTAATGGAAAAATATGGTTATTGTGGAATCAAGATGTTAATTGCAGAGTTATTTCCAATGAAGAAAAACATATTACTTGTGAGATCAAACATATGTTGTATCCTCAACCATTCATCATGACCTTTGTGTATGCCAAATGCAAGGATGATCTCAGAAGACCCCTTTGAGGTAGATTACTACTTCAGGCCAATATTGACATGCCTTGGTGCATTGTTAGATATTTTAATATGATAACTAGCCCTGAGGAAAAGCTGGAAGGAATTCCTTATAACATGAAGAAGAGTTTTGAGTTCATAAGTGTTATTAAGACTTGTGGTCTTCTTGACCTTGGGTTCAGTGGTCATAAATATACGTGGTCTAACCTTAGGGATGTTAGTTTTAAAATCTAGAAAAGGTTGGACAGGGCTATGGTTAATGTCTGATGGATGGACTCTATGCCTCATACAACTATGTCTCGTCTCCCTAGTATAGATTCTGATCATTGCTCTCTATTCTTGGAAATGGTTTATAATCAGATCATTCCGGTTAAGTACTTCAAATTTCTTAAATGCTGGACTGACCAACCATCATTTCTGGAAACTATTAGAAATTATTGGAATAGACACACTGAGGGCAATCCTATATGGACATTTCATCAAAAGATCGAGAGATTAGATGTTACCCTTAGCAATTGGTCAAAAGCTGAATTTGGTGACATCTATGCTAAGGTTAAAGAATTTGAAGAAAAGACTAAAGTGTTTGAGGAAAAATTGATTAACTCTAACTCTGAGGATGATAGAACAATTTTTCATGCTATCAATGTTAAGTATATTAGATACCTAAAGTTAGAGGATTCCATGCTCAAATAGAAAACTCAACTTCATTGATTCAAGGAAGGTGATGCTAACTCAAGTTATTTTTAAACTCTGATCAAGGGTAGAAGGAGAAGACTTTATATTCAAAGAATCCAGGATAAGGAAGGTAACTAGGTTCAGGGAGATAATGATATTGTCAGAGCTGCTTGCAATTATTTCCAACACATCTTTACTGGTGATAATAAATATATCCAAGAGCAGTCTCTCTAATGCATTCCTAATATGGTTAATGATGAACAAAATTCTACTATTCCGAGTATGCCTACTTTGGAGGCGGTTAATAGGGTGGTTGTTTTCATGAATCTAAACTCTGAAACTAGTTCATATAGTATGAATGGGAAGTTTTTCCAAGTTTGTTGGGATATTATCAAACATGATCTCTTCAATGTTATCCAAGCCTTTTTTAGTGGACAGACTACTCCTAAATATTTCTCTTATGCATGTTTGGTTTTACTCCCAAAAAGTACACCACCCTACTAAATTAGCTGAGTTTAGACCTATAAGCCTTAGTAATTTCACAAACAAAGTATCTCCAAAATTCTGTCTTACATTAGCCCCTATTCTTCCCAATCTGATTTCTCTCAATCAGTCTGGTTTTGTAAAAAATAGAAACATTTCTGAAAATATTATGTTGGCTCAGGAAATCATTAATCATATTAAGAAGCCTAATTATGGTAGTAATGTTATCATTAATCTTGATATGGCCAAGGCCTATGATAGGGTCTCTTGGTAATACACTTGCTTGGTTCTTAGAAGAATGGATTTTTATGAAATTTTTATTTGATATAGTGTGGAGAATTATGTCCAACAATTGGTATTCTGTCATAGTTAATGGCTCTAGGCAAAGGTTTTTTCAATCTTCTAGAGACCTTAAGCAAGGTGATCCCCTCTCACTTGCTCTTTTTCTCCTTGGGGCAGAGGTGTTGTCAAGGTTTCTTAACAGGCTCAATTTTAATCCTCACTATCATGGTTTTCTTCATGCATCCTAAAGTTCCTCAGATCAACCACCTGAGTTTTGCTAATGATGTAATCATTTTCACTTCTAGAAAGAGAAGATCTCTTAAGCTGATTATACAGATTCTTACCACCTATGAAGGTGTATCTGGACAGCTGATCAATAAAAACAAAATTCACTTCATGGTTCCTTCCTGTGCTTTGGTATCTACTATTAGAAGGATAAAAAGTGACTATTTTCACTAAAAAAGATAGCCCTATGACCTACCTTGATTGTCCTATATATATTGGGAGACAAAGAATTATCTACTACTCTGGGTTAGTGTCTAAGGTTTTGAACAAGATCACTGGGTGGTAAACTAGGATGCTATCTTATGGTGGAAAGGTTGTGCTGGTGAAACATGTCTTACAATCCCTACCTATCCATCTCCTCTCTACTGTTTGTCCTCTTAAAACAACTCTTAAATAGGCTCAAAGGCTCATTGGTAACTTTTTCTGAGGTTGGAACAATGATAGAAAGAAATACCACTGGTCATCATGGAAGAACTTAAGTTATCCCTATGAGGAAGGTAGCATTAGAGTCAGATAGATGACTAATGCAGCAACATCCTTTCAGAACAAATACTAGCGGATCTTCAAGACCAAGAAGACATTATGGGGTGACTTTTTTATGACAAAGTATTGTCAAAGAGCCAACCCCATTTCAGAAAAATGGGGCAATGGATAGTTATCAGTTTGGAAATACATTATGAAGAACAAACTGGAGAATGAGAAGCATATTCAACAGCACCTTACCTCTGGTTCAACTTACTTTAGGTGGGATAAATGGTTGGGGTATGGCCCTCTGGCTGACTTCAAAACTGATACTACAAGGCCAAAGAACATCAAAGTCTCATCCTTCCTAAATCAGGGACAATGGAATGTGAAAAATATCAATCAAATGGTCCCTGCTCAGGTGGCTTCTCAGATCCTAGCTCATGAGTTCCAATACAATGAAACCACTCCAGATAAGGCAATATGGAAACCTAACAATAATGGTTTATTGATGTGCTGCTGAAATACAATACTTTTGATGCTTAAAACTTAGAATTTTGTGTGTTCTCAAAGAGATGTTAGTAGATTTGATATGTTTTTATGTTTGTTTTGCAGGATTACAGGGTTAGCATGGTTTCAAAATGTGCTGAAACAATAATTTTGATGATCCACGGAACCCTTTACGGGTCGTGAAATAGTTTACGGGTCATAAAAATAGGTTCGTAGAAATTTGAAGTGAAGGGTGACTTTCTAAATAAGATTCTACGAGTGATGCAGATGAGTTGTAAAACAATCCACAAGCCATATAATGGAAGTTGTACCTTGAGGATCAGAAAGTGGAGAAGTTCTGAAAGTCCATCAGATGAAACCCTCTACGGGCCGTAGAATATTATACAGTCTGTAGATGGGTCTTGTAAAAGATAACTCCAGGTTGTAATTGAAGTCCACAAAATCCTGCATACGAGTCATAGAACATAGTACGAGTCGTTAACTTGCCTTGTGCCGACACAGTTTTTCTATTTCAATTTAGTTTTGTATTTTAGACATTATAAATAGATTTTTAGGTTATTTTTTATGAGAGGGACAGACAGAGTTTGTACTAGCTCATAGTATTTATTAGTTTTACAGAGAAAAAAATAACTTTTGTGTTCTTGATTCGTGTTTTGATCTCTATCAAAGAGTTGGATTTCTTGTTCATCAATTCCTTCGTGTAAGTGTTAAATTATATTATTCTATATTATGATTCTTGCATCTACACCAATTATGATTAGCTAAATCTGCAACTATGGTTGTGGGAACCATGAATAACTAACAAGGTAAAATTGAATATTTTTTATTCTTAGAAGATGTGTATGATTGTATTAGTTATTTATATTCATTTTAACTGTCTTTTAACGGAAGGCCAATGTCAAAACCCACCTAGTGTTACTTATCGGATTAAGAAGGTAATGAATAGGAAAAGAGAATAATTAACAGGATTCGATTGAGTTGTTCTCGTCTAATCAACCAAACTGGATCAAGCGGAGGTTGTACAGGGACAAATAGGTAAGGCTTAGTAATGTCACACTACGGAGATGGATCAAATCCTATAGCGAAATTTATCTCTACACTAGATCAAAGGTTTAGGTAAACATAATGTACTGTCCTACATCTACACACTAGAAAAAATCACAATTATCTAGTAATACCGAGTTAGAGAATTATGGGGAACACATCACCCTAGTTAGCTTTTCTATTGGTTATACAACACTTGTAGTAGCTTAGTTAATTATTATTTTCATTTACAAAACCCCCCCTTTCAGGAGATAAGTAGGTTAATCACCTTGCTTTACAATTGAACTATTATGGAGTCTACCATATTCCTAATGGAATTCGACCCTAACCTTGATTAGGTTATTTACTTGAAAACAACATCTTTACCCCAAAAAGGAGGTGTAGCTTGAGCAATAATGGTTTGTTCTCTTGTTCATCATCTTGGGACCTCATTAGGATGAAAGGGATAAATCTCCTATTAACTCTCATACCTAGAACAAGTATATCCCATTCAAATGCTCCTTCCTGCGATGGAGAACCTTGAGAGGCAAACTCTGAACCAATGAGAAAATCATCACCTTTGGTCAAGAACCTGCCAGCTACTCTTGTCGTTCTGATTAGGGCATGATACTATTGACCACATATTTGTGGCTGGGTAGTTTTCAAGGAGTGTGTGGGCTTTCTTTGCTAATTATATTGGAATAGACAAAATTTATTCCACATTGAGGAACTTGGTCATGAGGTGGTGGTATTTCAAAACAACAATGTTGCTCATAAACTCATTCTTCAAGTAGTACCTATCTTTATTTGCTGGAATTTATGGAAAAATAGATGTGCAAGTAAATATGGTGGGAAGTCTTCTAACATTACTAGGGTGAAATATATTATTGTCATAGATATATACAACCTCCTCTATGTTGCTTATCCTTACATCAATTGACCATCCTACTGGAAAGATTTGTTCAGGATGATTGAGGGGTGTGTTCATGAAATGAGAATTTCCAAAGTGTGCTAGAAAACTCCCTCAACAGACATAGTCAAGTTGAATACAGATGGTAGTGCAATGGATAACCCAAGCAACCTGGTGCTGGTGGAATTTGCAGAAATCATATGGGTGATTTAATTTTTGCTTACTCTTCCTTGTTGGGGTAGGTACAAATAATCAGGCTGAGCTGGAAGCTACAATTTTTGGCATAACCTGGTGCCTCCAATTAGGCTACAATAAGGTGATATTGGAAATGGCTTCTGATCTTGCTGTAAAATGGATTAGGCAACAACTCCAGCCTCCTTGGTTCATTGCACAACTCCTTACCAAGATTCATAATCTAAGTAACCAATTTCACATTTTCAGATGCACACATACTTACATGGAGGCTAATTTTGTGGCTGACAATCTTGCTAAAAACAACTATAACATTATAGCTCTACAACTCTACTATACTTTTCAGCAGCTCTCAAAGGATGTCAAAGCTCATTTTACCTTGGACAAGAATGGCATGGCTAGTTTTAGAAGAAAGAAGTTAAAAAGAATTAAAAAATCACCTTGAGCAGATATTGGGAGTTCAAGAATGATGGACCTAAACTACAGTTAGGAGATATTTAGGCATAGCCTTAGTGTAGATTAGGTTCTTCTTTTTGTTTATCTTACCTTGTAAGGGGAGAATATCCCTTATTTATTGCTTTCCTAGGCTAATTGTAATAAGAGGAGTCCTCTCTTAGGTTTTTAGTTTAAGTTTTACATCTTTCTAGTAAAGGGATGAGTTGACTAACCTTAGTAGGTTGGCCGACTTATGAACCACCATAGGGTCAGAGGTAAGGTTTATGTCCCCCTCCTTGTACTTTTCCCTTTGTGTTTCTTTAATGCTAAGGCCCAGGGTGTTGCTAAGCCCCTGAGCCACCACAAGGGTTATTAAAATAAAAAAATATAAAAAAATCAATCTAACACCCAATCAGCCCAATCCATGTACATCTTTAACTAATGTTTTTTTCCCATCCACAACATGGCAATGTTGTTCATAGACATTAGACTTAGAGTATCGGTAACCACATCTACCTTGCCCAAATAGTAAGACACACTCATGTCATAGCCCCTTAATAGTTCAAGCCACCTCTTTTGGCGAAGGTTCAAATTTCTTTGATTAAACCCATATTATATACTTTTATGATCGATGAATATGTCAACATGCATACCATAAAGATAGTGATGCCAAATCTCTAAGGCAAATACAACCACCACTAATTCAAAACCATGAGTAGGTGATTCCTTTCATGAACTTGAGTTATCTAGAGGCATATGTTATAACCTTACCATGTTACATTAATATATTACCCAAACCAAAGCATGAGGCATTAGAATATACTACACATCTATTCGATCTTTTCGGTAATGTCAAGATAGAGGCTGAAGTAAGGCGATCTTTCAAGTATTGAAAACTTTTTTCACACTCATCTGACTATTAAAACTTTACCTTAGTTTAGGTCAACTTAGTCAAGGGTGATGCAGTGGAGGAAAATCTCTCTACAAATTTCTATAATATTCGTCCAAGCTTAGAAAGCTCCGAACATCCAAATGAGACAAAGGTTTAGGCCAATTCCTTATTATCTTTGTTTTCTTAGAATCAACCATTATACCTTCACCGGAGATAATGTGACCTAGGAATGCCATTTATCTCAACCAAAAACCACACTTACTAACCTTGGTGAATAGTTGACGATCCCTCAAAGTTTGCAACACTATTCTCAAGTGTTCCACATGGTTTTCCTCACTTTGGGTGTAAATTAATATATCGTCACTAAAGACCACCACAAACGTATCCAAGTAAGGTTTGAATACTCGATTCATCAAGTTCATGTAGGTTGCAAGAGCATTTATTAATCCGAATGACATAACTAAAAATTCAAAATGACTATACCTTGTTCTAAAAGTCATCTTTGGAATATCACACTCCTTTACCCCAGACCAGAGATCAATCTTGGAAAAGTAACTTATACCTTGAAATTGATCAAATAAAATTATCAATTTTTGGAATAGATTACTTATTTTTTATGGTAACCTTATTCAATTGTCAGTAGTCAATACACATAAAGTCATTTCATGGAACATCAAAACATGAAGTCAGTCTATGCTAGGATAATATCAAAGTTAGTCATTTCAAGTTTTAGGAGATCACATAAAGTCATTTTATGGAACATCAAAACTAGAAATTTCTATAGATTCTCCTAGAAAATATTGAATTAGCGACAGGAGTATAAACTGAAAAAGGCTCTAACAAGACCTCAGGACTCATATTAAATTTCATAGCAAGGTAAGAAGCGATAAAAGATAAATTTGCTCCTAAATTAAGCAAAGCATACATATTAAAGTGGAAGACCCATAACATGCCAATGACCATATTGGGAAAATCATCTATATTTTGACAAGCCTAAAGAGCATAAAACTTCTTGTGGTACTGACCACCACTACCCGCTTTTGAAGTGGTACCCTGTTGAGTTTGTTAGCCTACACTAGTTTGAGTCTGAGTCTGTGCCTATGGTTGAGGTCGTCCATCTCTACCCCAAAAATCCTTATCACCCAGCTTACCATATCTAAAGTACACATCTGTCTAGACACTCCCCTTTGTAGTTATTCCCATACTTTTTGCATACGACGATAGAATGACCACCTAAACCTCCTTCTTGAGCTTTGGAATTTGATCCCTTATCTTTATTAAACTTAGGAGCCAAAGTGTTAGCTAAACCTTGCTCGAAATACGTTTTCCCACTTTGACAATGACCATTACTACTATTTTTGGACCTTTGGTGGAAAACAACTACCACCATCAACTTGAGGCCTCTTGGACTCTCTAGCCCTCTTTCTTAGCTTCTCATCCTCTTTTTGATTTGCATATGTCATAAGCCTCGAGATATTTATCTTTTTTATTAACATTCTTGCATTTCTTGGACACCAAGTCCAACACACCTGATACAAACTTACACATTCTAGCCCTTAGGTCAGAAACCATGAAAGGAACATATTTGTGCAACTTAGTGAACTTGAGGACATAATCCCTCACACTCATGCTTCATTGTCTAAGATTGATGAATTCTTTTTTGCTTCTCTTAACTCCAAGGAAAAGAATCAATCATAAATGCTCCCTTTAGTTCCTCCTATGAAATGGGATCAACTTCCCTTGCCATCTCATCTTTCCATTGTTCATACTAAATCCCAACAACACCCTTGAGTTGGTAGGCGGACAACTCTGCCTTCTCTTCCTGATATGCACCCATGATAGCCAAGATCTTATAAACCTTATCAATAAACTCTTATAGATCCTCATCTACTTTAGAGCCATGAAATTTTGGTGGATTCATCCTCATGAAATCTCGAACCCTCATTGTCACTGCCCCTATATTTTGAGCCACATCTCTTTGGTTGACTTATGCCATGACTACTTAGGCTAACATTTGAATGGCAGTGCAAAACTCACATCAGTAACTGGCTCGATTAATGGGTCATGGGGTACTTGAAGAGCTTGCTCCTAATTGGTGTTGTTTCTCCTTTTGCATTGGTGCTCTTCTTGGTGGCATTTTATGAAAATCTCAAAGAATAAGCATTAGAGAGAATAAGCCTTAAAGTACACTCTATCGCACGACATGGATCATGAAAGAAATAAAATTTCCTAAAAATGCTTGGTAGTCTCCTACTCATATATATGGAGCACTTCACACCCACGAATAAGATTGTTCTTGATGTGACATGTTAGACTTCCTAGGACACTTTAAAGCTTGAGCTTTGATACCAAGTTTAACACGGTCAAGCTAGAACCTAAGCATTACATGACAATCGAAACTCCGAAGTACCCTAACCAAGTCATCTTATCATATCATACATGAGCATATATAACGTAAAACAAAAAAAGCAAATAGACTAAAACATGAATAGGAATAAAGTCTTACTTTGACAATAAGAAGAAGCAACTTTAGTTCAAATAGAAAGACAACATAGACTCTAATACATCCAACATGCCTCTATTAGTATTATACGGGGATTAAGATATGTTTCTAGATCACTTTCAACAAAAGAAAGAACTAGTATCAAACTGACAACATATAACAAGAACAACAACAACATGATAGGCTTGGCCACGGAGCATGAGGACTTACCACTCAATTCTTCAAGTTCACTCCAAGATAACGGTGAGTAGAATGAGAAGGTACATTTGCCCCTACATTATAATATAATGTAGGTAAGAAAAATATGCATTAGTACTTTGAATGCAGTAAGTATGTGAGAAGAATGCATAAATGACATGGTACATAAGTCGTGAGATGCAAGATCAATAGTTAAGTAAAGTATTAAAAGAAAACTTGAGTAAGCATCTGGTTAATGCATCAAACATAGTAAGAGAGCTTGTAAATCAACTTAGTCATTTTGTGGATATCAACCTTAACCGACAATAAGATCATGCAAGTTATAACATAGAATCCTATGTAACTTTACATTGAGAAAAGAGAGGTTATTTGCCATGATAGACTTTGTGAGAATCTTTAGCATCATGACCTATATGTAGATCCATTAGCTAAGCCAATAAGTCAATCTATAGGAATACATAGTTTTGGATAAGAGGTTGCTACTAAGATTTTCTTAGGAAGCAAATCTTCAGCTTCCGGACCGAACTCCATCTCAAGCTCTCTCGATGCTAAGTCAAATTCTAATAGAATAGAAAATCATAGATTAATAAAACATGTCACAAATTTAAAATCATTAACTCATCATCATAAATAGAGCAACTCATTAAAATCTTGGTGATTCAAGTAATGTGAGAATTTTTCTTATCACACCTTGAATCCATGATTAGGTGAGAAAATCCTTTCACTGTCTTTAATTAATTCTTTAAGAACTTTCATAAATCATAATTAAACATTTTTAGGAAACTTGGGTGAAATCTTCTTTCATTCATGATCATAGCTTATAGTAAATTTAGGGTAACTTGTATGATTTTATCTCAAATCATCCTTAAAATATGTAATTCAATGAAATCATGCATAATCATAAAGAATATTCTCAATTAATCTGTAATTCTTTTACAAGCTCGTTATCTTCGTTTGTAAATAAAATATTGAGACCCACTTTTTTCCAAAATTTGACCTTCCTTCTACGGCCTCCTTTTGTGGGTTGTAGTTTCCTTTACAACCTATTGTTCCTCCACGTAAATCAAGTCATTTTTTAGAATATTTTTCTAAGTGATGGAGTCATCTACGATACTCATCTATGGCTCATAGAATTTTCTACGGCCCGTAGTTTGGGCTCGTGGTCACTACACCAACACTGATTCTTATATTTTTTTTATTTGTTTCAACTTTCTAACTTACGGGGTATTACACATTACTTATTCTGATAGGATATTTCTCCTTGATCATTAGCTAAAGGTTTCTGATTGATTTATTTTGTCTAATTTCATTAAGTCATTAAACCATTTTGTAGTCCACCTTTCTTCTCTCTCATACTAGTCTAGAATCATCTCTTTCCATGGTGTTTATTCCTTAGATGCAAATTTTCATAATCATTTCAATAGTAAGCTATTATTTTGGATCTTAATGTTGTTGATATCCAATTTTCTTTTTCTTTAATAGAGAGTATCATTTTATCAAATGAATCTTTTTCTTGTCACTGTTTCTTTTTCAGCATAATTTTCTTTTGATATAGTCTAATTTTTTTCTCACATTTCCTAGAATAGGAATAAGGTTATTAAGTGAGTAGGCATGGCATCTAATATAGAGTTTATCAAAATTAGTCTGCCCCCAAAAATAAATAATTACTCTTTAATTAGATAATTCCTTCTCACATTTTTCCAAGGTATTATTTCAAGTGTCTTTTGATTTTCTCTTGGCTTCCAATGACATCCCTAGATATTCAGTAGGTAGGGCACCAACTTTTCCTACAAGGATTCTAGATAAAGAGTTGTCACGATCCGAGCCTACCCTTTAATCATAACATGATATTCAAAATTTTGAGGGATTCTAAACTAATAACATGGCATACATAAGCATATTAAATTTAAGGAAACAAAATTCATAAGTATAATAAAAATGATTTAAACCATATCATAGCATAGAATGAAAAGACAAGTCTGAAGATGATGGCATAAACTCAATGTCTAAACAAATATCTGAAAGTCCCCATTACATAGATGTGGTTAGGATAAGCCTTAGCTCACATAATAGTTTGAAACTGAAATAAAATAGACATAGAAGTATATCCTCAGAACATGAAGACTCAACAACCTTGATATTGAAAAGATGCTACTGGTCATGCATGGAGTGAACGTCATCTGAACCTATATTATGAAACAATATAGACAAAAATATATAGTCAATACTATGGAATGTACTAAGTATGTGAGAGATGTAATATGCAATATATCATACTATGCAATTTACCAAGTTAGAAAATAAGACAAAACATTTCATCCAAATCATGAAAGTAAAGCATCAACATGGTCAATACATTTGAAGAAACATAGTGAAAGCTTTAAAGATGCTTAAGTCATAAGAAAATATATTTATACATGGGATATCAATCTTAACCGAAAATAAGACTATGCAGGTTATAACATGAAATTCAGTGTAACTCCTACACCAAAAGATGATAGGCTACTAGCCAAGGTTGGCTCTGTATCATATCATATTATGTGTTATTTATTGATCCACTAGCTAAGTCAATTTAGACAACCTGCAATAGTGCGCAGTTATCAAACTAGGAGTTGCTACTAGAGATTTCCTTTCCAAGACTCCACCTTAAAGCCCTCTGGATTCTAAGTTAAATTCCAACAAAATAGATAAGATAAATCATCAAGTCATAACATGTGAAAAGTTAACATCTAATTATCAATTCCTTAGTCATAATCATAGAGTAGCTAATTAAATCATAATTTATATAATGTAAGAATTGTCCTTTCATCATTAGAAATTCATAAGTAGGTGAGAAAACCTTTCATCATAATTCATACTTTTTTGAGAGACATCATTTAAACATAGTTCATCATGTTCATAAAGCATACATAAAATTCCTCTCAAATCATGCTCATAGTTCATAGTTAAAATTAGGGCATAATGTATGGGCTCATAGGAAATCAACTTTAAAGTATGTATTTTGCTAAATTCATGCATGATCAAGTAAAATAATGTTATTTGAGTCATAATTAAAATAATCCAAGAAGAATCACATGAACCCTAAATAAAATTGAGAAGAATGAGAATTAGAGAACTTGTAATCCTTTGGGCTCCATAGATGAAAAAAGTCCATGAATGAATACCCACACAACTAGAGTAACTTCTAGCCTTGAAATTGAAAGAAGAACCTTAAAACTTGTAGAACCCTAATTCATCTTGAATGGATCTTTGGAGAAGAAGACTTGAGAACTTTTGAGGGGTTTTAGTGAATGAAAGGGAATGAGGTAGTTTTTGGAATACAAAATCATTATATGACTCAGGAATAATCTAAAAATGGCGTAGTTTAGCAGTTAAAACGATAGGGAAGAGGCTGAAATAATCTTGAAAATAATTATCAAATAGGAATCATAGACAATTTTATATGGACCATAGTTCCTTTTACGGTTCATGGAATCGGTCAGTCAAAATAAGACCCCAAAAATGAGTTTATGAAGTTTTTGTACAAAACCACTTTTACGATCTGTAATTCTAATCACAATTCATTGTGTTCATCTGTGAAATCTAAATGCTAAAAATGAAATCCTCTTAATCAAAATTCATGAACACAACTCCACAATTCATAGAATCCTTTCATCCTATCTAGGATCAATTTTTTCAAACTCTCTGAATCTTATCTATGAGTAATCATCTATGATTTGTGCAAAGGATTATGACCTATAAAATTTCACTATAGACCGTGGTCTGACTTTTAAATTTTTTTCTCAACTTCTAGGATACTGTCACAACTGACATATAGACCGTGTACAAGAGCACAATTGGTAACCTCCCCTCATAGAACTTGCACCATATTAGTCTTCTGAATTTTTTTTCTTTATTTCAATTTTAAACTTTCGGAATATTACAAGAGATAAAGAAAACTTTTAGCCCAATTTATGTGTAAATTAAATATGATTTGAAATAGGATAAAAATGATTCTCAACAGTTTTACTTGTTCATAGTTTGTCTAGCAGAACACCGATGCGCCATATGAAGTCTTCAGAGTACTATCCATTCTTCTTTAAAGTCCCTTATATAATTCTACTCCTTATCCTTGTTAAGCATATTATGAAGTCCATCCATAGTAATAATAAAAAGAAAAGGAGATAAAGGATCTTCCCATCTCAAATCCCTCTCCGAAGGGAAGAAATCAACTGGAGATCCATTAGCAAGGACTGAAAATTTTACTGTACTGATATAATATTTAATCTAGCCTACCTATCTGACAACAAAGCCTAATTATTTCAAAGTATTTAGGAGAAAATTTTAGTTGAGATCATTATACGCCTTCTCTATATTCAATTTGCATAATATATCAGGCTCCTCAATTCTTGTTTTAGTATCCACTATCTTATTCGCAATCAAGACAATATCAAAATTTATCTATTGATTATCTATCACTTTATTTATAAGTTTCTTCAAGCTTAGTCAAAAATTTGAAAATGATTTTATAATACATCCTATTAAACTAAAAGGTCTGAAGTCCCGTAACTTTGTCACACACATATTTTTTGAAATCAAAGCTACACAAATAGCATTAAAGCTTTTTTCAAACACAGCTTGATCATACAAGTTTTGAACAGCTGCTACCACATCAAAATTGATCACTTCCCATGACCGGATGATTACTTCATTGATCCTAGGATAGTCCCTTAAATTAGTTGTGTTTGTTGTCATGACTTTTCATGGAAAATATTCATTATAAAATAATAATATAAATTATGAATATTTTTAATAGTTTTTAGAACTTATAAATTTGAATTATATTTTTCTAAAACAATCAAATATTTTCTCCCAAAATCTATAACCCAACACCCATGAAACTTCACCCAAAACTTTAGGAAAAAATAAACTTATCAAAAATTGTGTTTTCCAAACAAATTTATTCAGCCCGTAAGAAAATAGAAATATTTTCTCCATACCCAACACCCTCCTAATGAAAGCTTTTGCATATGAAAAGGTGGGGTTGAGTTATTTGCTATTGTCAATAAATAAACTCTTCCAGAACCTTCTCTAACACTTTGTTTGGATGGTCGTTATGTATTATTTCATAATGTATTGTATTGTATTATATTGTATTGTAGTGTACTCAACGCTCTCCTAATGAAAACTTAAAAGCATATGAAAAGGTGGGGCTGAATTATTTGCTATTGTTAATGAACTCTTCCGGAACCTTCTCTAACATTTTTGTTTGGATGGTCGTTATGTATTGTTTCATAATATATTGTATTGTATTGTATCGTACTGTATTGATTCAATGAATACAATGTTTGGATAGATTGTATTATTCTCTGTCGTTACATAATGTCATATATCCATAATTTGAATGATAAACCTACAAGAAATTGTAGAGTATGCGGTAGATACCATAAAAAGATAGGGTGAATGATACAATAAAATTATATAATAAATAAAGTAAAAAAAAAAAAGATATAAAAGTAACGACGCTACCACACCAAATTGATCGTTAGACAAAATGAGTTTTTTTGTCATTACCTAATGATGGATTTAAACTATACAATATAATGGAGTTTAAATAACAATCAAAACAAACATTATATTTAAACAAATAATACAATACAATGCAATAGTACAACCATCCAAACAAGGGGTAAAGAAAAAAAAGATGTACAGTTAGGGATGACAATGGGGCTAGGTGTGGAGCGGGTGCGCCGTAATTTTTTTAAACCGCCCCGCCTCTCATGATGACTTTTTTCGTTTTCAACCCGCCCTGCATAGATCCACCCCGCCTAACCCCGTCCCGCTTAAATTTCAAGTTCTTTTATTTTTTAATTGAATTTAATATGAAAAATTAAAATTAGTAATATTTTTAAAGTTTTCACTAATTAACATCTCAATAACTAATTAACTATTTTTACTTGACATTTCAACAATTATTTTTTAATCGTTAATTAAAAGTTTCTAATTAACATTTTAACAACTAATAGTTTATCAGACATGTCTAGCTTAAATTTTAAAAAAAAATTAATATTAAAGTCAATATTTAATATAAAAAGTCCATATCTAAATTTTTACTAATTGCAAAGATTTAATTTTTTTCGAATTTCTATTTGTTTTTTTAAACCCGCAACCTACCCTGCCCCGCATTAATTTTAAAAAAGGAAAAGGGTGAAAAATGTTCTTGTACTATCAGAAAGGATAAAAAATGTCCTTCGTTTATACTTTGGGTCATTTATGCCCTTGTACTATCAGAAATGAGTCAAAAATGTCCTAATACTAACGGAAAAGGATCAAAAATGTCCTTGATTTGTAATTTGGTCCAAAAATGCCCTTATTGTTACCAAATAGTGGGAAATGCCCTTCTTTAAATGTATGTGTATATATATATATATTCAAACATATTGTGTTCCTAATAAAAATATTATTTTTAAAGATTTTTTTTCTTATTTTATTTTTTTAAAATCACATTAGCTAATAAAAATGTAAGAAAATAATATTTTCGTAATCTCATTTTTTCAGTTAAAATAGAACATCGTACCCCTGTAACAAATAATATATGTCATAAATATAAGATCATAGTAAACCAAACATTAATTTTTATTTAGATAACAATAAAAATAGTAATTATAATAAAGTATTTTTGAAAAAAAAATTCTTGAATTGATGTAGGATAAATATTTACTAATTAAAAAAATACTGTTAGAAAAATCACGTGTTTAAAAAAAAATTATTTGAAAAAAGGCATTTTTGACCCGTTAAATAACAATAAGGAAATTTTTGAACCAAAGTATTGACGATAAGGGCATTTTTGGACCAAACTATAAATGAAGGG